>CM060072.1:46018766-46303725 GCA_030533445.1 Cyprinodon diabolis | reverse complement strand
GCTCTTTTCACAGTGAGATAATGCCATTTTGGCCTCTGGAGTTGTAACAGACAAACCATTAATGATACAGCCATGATCTTTTCTGGCAATCATCTAGAGCTGAAAACTAACAATATAAAGTCGATTTGAGCAGATGTTTTTGGTTCCAAGCTTCAAATCAGAAGTTGAGGCCAAAACGCTCTTTTCACAGTGAGATAATGCCATTTTGGTCTCTGGAGTTGTAACAGACAAACCATTAATGATACAGCCATGATCTTTTCTGGCCATAATCTAGAGCTGAAAACTAACAATATAAAGTAGATTTGAGCAGATGTTTTTGGTTCCAAGCTTCAAATCAGAAGTTGAGGCCAAAACGCTCTTTTCACAGTGAGATAATGCTATTTTGGCCTCTGGAGTTGTAACAGACAAACCACTAAGGATACAGCCATGATCTTTTCTGGCAATCATTTAGAGCTGAAAACTAACAATATAAAGTAGATTTGAGCAGATATTGTTGGTTCCAAGCTTCAAATCAGAAGGTTGAGGCCAAAACGCTCTTTTCACTGTGAGATAATGCCATTTTGGCCTCTGGAGTTGTAACAGACAAACCATTAATTATACAGCCATGATCTTTTCTGGCAATCATTTAGAGCTGAAAACTAACAATATAAAGTTGATTTGAGCAGATGTTTTTGGTTCCAAGCTTCAAATCAGAAGTTGAGGCCAAAACGCTCTTTTCACAGTGAGATAATGCCATTTTGGCCTCTGGAGTTGTAACAGACAAACCATTAATGATACAGCCATGATCTTTTCTGGCCATAATCTAGAGCTGAAAACTAACAATATAAAGTAGATTTGAGCAGATGTTTTTGGTTCCAAGCTTCAAATCAGAAGTTGAGGCCAAAACGCTCTTTTCACAGTGAGATAATGCTATTTTGGCCTCTGGAGTTGTAACAGACAAACCACTAATGATACAGCCATGATCTTTTCTGGCAATCATTTAGGGCTGAAAACTAACAATATAAAGTCGATTTGAGCAGATATTGTTGGTTCCAAGCTTCAAATCAGAAGGTTGAGGCCAAAACGCTCTTTTCACTGTGAGATAATGCCATTTTGGCCTCTGGAGTTGTAACAGACAAACCATTAATTATACAGCCATGATCTTTTCTGGCAATCATTTAGAGCTGAAAACTAACAATTTAAAGTCGATTTGAGCAGATGTTTTTGGTTCCAAGCTTCAAATCAGAAGTTGAGGCCAAAACGCTCTTTTCACAGTGAGATAATGCTATTTTGGCCTCTGGAGTTGTAACAGACCAACCACTAATGATACAGCCATGATCTTTTCTGGCAATCATCTAGAGCTGAAAACTAACAATATAAAGTCGATTTGAGCAGATATTTTTGGTTCCAAGCTTCATATCAGAAGGTTGAGGCCAAAACGCTCTTTTCACAGTGAGATAATGCCATTTTGGCCTCTGGAGTTGTAACAGACAAACCATTAATGATACAGCGATGATCTTTTCTGGCAATCATCTAGAGCTGAAAACTAACAATATAAAGTAGATTTGAGCAGATGTTTTTGGTTCCAAGCTTCAAATCAGAAGGTTGAGGCCAAAACGCTCTTTTCACAGTGAGATAATGCCATTTTGGCCTCTGGAGTTGTAACAGACAAACCATTAATGATACAGCCATGATCTTTTCTGGCAATCATCTAGAGCTGAAAACTAACAATATAAAGTCGATTTGAGCAGATGTTTTTGGTTCCAAGCTTCAAATCAGAAGTTGAGGCCAAAACGCTCTTTTCACAGTGAGATAATGCCATTTTGGCCTCTGGAGTTGTAACAGACAAACCATTAATGATACAGCCATGATCTTTTCTGGCCATCATCTAGAGCTGAAAACTAACAATATAAAGTAGATTTGAGCTGATGTTTTTGGTTCCAAGCTTCAAATCAGAAGTTGAGGCCAAAACGCTCTTTTCACAGTGAGATAATGCTATTTTGGCCTCTGGAGTTGTAACAGACAAACCACTAATGATACAGCCATGATCTTTTCTGGCAATCATTTAGAGCTGAAAACTAACAATATAAAGTCGATTTGAGCAGATATTGTTGGTTCCAAGCTTCAAATCAGAAGGTTGAGGCCAAAACGCTCTTTTCACTGTGAGATAATGCCATTTTGGCCGCTGGAGTTGTAACAGACAAACCATTAATTATACAGCCATGATATTTTCTGGCAATCATTTAGAGCTGAAAACTAACAATATAAAGTCGATTTGAGCAGATGTTTTTGGTTCCAAGCTTCAAATCAGAAGTTGAGGCCAAAACGCTCTTTTCACAGTGAGATAATGCTATTTTGGCCTCTGGAGTTGTAACAGTCCAACCACTAATGATACAGCCATGATCTTTTCTGGCAATCATCTAGAGCTGAAAACTAACAATATAAAGTCGATTTGAGCAGATATTTTTGGTTCCAAGCTTCAAATCAGAAGGTTGAGGCCAAAACGCTCTTTTCACAGTGAGATAATGCCATTTTGGCCTCTGGAGTTGTAGCAGACAAACCATTAATTATACAGCCATGATCTTTTCTGGCAATCATCTAGAGCTGAAAACTAACAATATAAAGTCGATTTGAGCAGATGTTTTTGGTTCCAAGCTTCAAATCAGAAGTTGAGGCCAAAACGCTCTTTTCAAAGTGAGATAATGCTATTTTGGCCTCTGGAGTTGTAACAGACAAACCACTAATTATACAGCCATGATCTTTTCTGGCAATCATCTAGAGCTGAAAACTAACAATATAAAGTCGATTTGAGCAGATATTTTTGGTTCCAAGCTTCAAATCAGAAGGTTGAGGCCAAAACGCTCTTTTCACAGTGAGATAATGCCATTTTGGCCTCTGGAGTTGTAACAGACAAACCATTAATTATACAGCCATGATCTTTTCTGGCAATCATCTAGAGCTGAAAACTAACAATATAAATTAGATTTGAGCAGATGTTTTTGGTTCCAAGCTTCAAATCAGAAGTTGAGGCCAAAACGCTCTTTTCACAGTGAGATAATGCCATTTTGGCCTCTGGAGTTGTAACAGACAAACCATTAATGATACAGCCATGATCTTTTCTGGCCATCATCTAGAGCTGAAAACTAACAATATAAAGTAGATTTGAGCAGATGTTTTTGGTTCCAAGCTTCAAATCAGAAGTTGAGGCCAAAACGCTCTTTTCACAGTGAGATAATGCCATTTTGGCCTCTGGAGTTGTAACAGACAAACCATTAATTATACAGCCATGATCTTTTCTGGCAATCATCTAGAGCTGAAAACTAACAATATAAATTAGATTTGAGCAGATGTTTTTGGTTCCAAGCTTCAAATCAGAAGTTGAGGCCAAAACGCTCTTTTCACAGTGAGATAATGCCATTTTGGCCTCTGGAGTTGTAACAGACAAACCATTAATGATACAGCCATGATCTTTTCTGGCCATCATCTAGAGCTGAAAACTAACAATATAAAGTAGATTTGAGCAGATGTTTTTGGTTCTAAGCTTCAAATCAGAAGTTGAGGCCAAAATGCTCTTTTCAAAGTGAGATAATTCCATTTTGGCCTCTGGAGTTGTAACAGACAAACCATTAATGATACAGCCATGATCTTTTCTGGCAATCATCTAGAGCTGAAAACTAACAATATAAATTAGATTTGAGCAGATGTTTTTGGTTCCAAGCTTCAAATCAGAAGTTGAGGCCAAAACGCTCTTTTCACAGTGAGATAATGCCATTTTGGCCTCTGGAGTTGTAACAGACAAACCATTAATGATACAGCCATGATCTTTTCTGGCCATCATCTAGAGCTGAAAACTAACAATATAAAGTAGGTTTGAGCAGATGTTTTTGGTTCCAAGCTTCAAATCAGAAGTTGAGGCCAAAACGCTCTTTTCACAGTGAGATAATGCCATTTTGGCCTCTGGAGTTGTAACAGACAAACCATTAATGATACAGCCATGATCTTTTCTGGCCATCATCTAGAGCTGAAAACTAACAATATAAAGTAGATTTGAGCAGATGTTTTTGGTTCCAAGCTTCAAATCAGAAGTTGAGGCCAAAACGCTCTTTTCACAGTGAGATAATGCTATTTTGGCCTCTGGAGTTGTAACAGACAAACCACTAATGATACAGCCATGGTCTTTTCTGGCAATCATCTAGAGCTGAAAAATAACAATATAAAGTCGATTTGAGCAGATATTGTTGGTTCCAAGCTTCAAATCAGAAGGTTGAGGCCAAAACGCTCTTTTCATAGTGAGATAATGCCATTTTGGCCTCTGGAGTTGTAACAGACAAACCATTAATGATACAGCCATGATCTTTTCTGGCCATCATCTAGAGCTGAAAACTAACAATATAAATTAGATTTGAGCAGATGTTTTTGGTTCCAAGCTTCAAATCAGAAGTTGAGGCCAAAACGCTCTTTTCACAGTGAGATAATGCCATTTTGGCCTCTGGAGTTGTAACAGACAAACCATTAATGATACAGCCATGATCTTTTCTGGCCATCATCTAGAGCTGAAAACTAACAATATAAAGTAGATTTGAGCAGATGTTTTTGGTTCCAAGCTTCAAATCAGAAGTTGAGGCCAAAACGCTGTTTTCACAGTGAGATAATGCTATTTTGGCCTCTGGACTTGTAACAGACAAACCACTAATGATACAGCCATGATCTTTTCTGGCAATCATCTAGAGCTGAAAACTAACAATATAAAGTCGATTTGAGCAGATATTGTTTGTTCCAAACTTCAAATCAGAAGGTTGAGGCCAAAACGCTCTTTTCACAGTGAGATAATGCTATTTTGGCCTCTGGAGTTGTAACAGACAAACCACTAATGATACAGCCATGATCTTTTCTGGCAATCATCTAGAGCTGAAAACTAACAATATAAAGTAGATTTGAGCAGATGTTTTTGGTTCCAAGCTTCAAATCAGAAGTTGAGGCCAAAACGCTCTTTTCACAGTGAGATAATGCTATTTTGGCCTCTGGAGTTGTAACAGACAAACCACTAATGATACAGCCATGATCTTTTCTGGCAATCATCTAGAGCTGAAAACTAACAATATAAAGTCGATTTGAGCAGATATTGTTGGTTCCAAGCTTCAAATCAGAAGGTTGAGGCCAAAACGCTCTTTTCACAGTGAGATAATGCCATTTTGGCCTCTGGAGTTGTAACAGACAAACCATTAATTATACAGCCATGATCTTTTCTGGCAATCATCTAGAGCTGAAAACTAACAATATAAATTAGATTTGAGCAGATGTTTTTGGTTCCAAGCTTCAAATCAGAAGTTGAGGCCAAAACGCTCTTTTCACAGTGAGATAATGCTATTTTGGCCTCTGGAGTTGTAACAGACAAACCACTAATGATACAGCCATGATCTTTTCTGGCAATCATCTAGAGCTGAAAACTAACAATATAAAGTCGATTTGAGCAGATATTTTTGGTTCCAAGCTTCAAATCAGAAGGTTGAGGCCAAAACGCTCTTTTCACAGTGAGATAAGGCCATTTTGGCCTCTCGAGTTGTAACAGACAAACCATTAATTATACAGCCATGATCTTTTCTGGCAATCATCTAGAGCTGAAAACTAACAATATAAATTAGATTTGAGCAGATGTTTTTGGTTCCAAGCTTCAAATCAGAAGTTGAGGCCAAAACGCTCTTTTCACAGTGAGATAATGCCATTTTGGCCTCTGGAGTTGTAACAGACAAACCATTAATGATACAGCCATGATCTTTTCTGGCCATCATCTAGAGCTGAAAACTAACAATATAAAGTAGATTTGAGCAGATGTTTTTGGTTCCAAGCTTCAAATCAGAAGTTGAGGCCAAAACGCTCTTTTCAAAGTGAGATAATGCCATTTTGGCCTCTGGAGTTGTAACAGACAAACCATTAATGATACAGCCATGATCTTTTCTGGCAATCATCTAGAGCTGAAAACTAACAATATAAATTAGATTTGAGCAGATGTTTTTGGTTCCAAGCTTCAAATCAGAAGTTGAGGCCAAAACGCTCTTTTCACAGTGAGATAATGCCATTTTGGCCTCTGGAGTTGTAACAGACAAACCATTAATGATACAGCCATGATCTTTTCTGGCCATCATCTAGAGCTGAAAACAAACAATATAAAGTAGGTTTGAGCAGATGTTTTTGGTTCCAAGCTTCAAATCAGAAGTTGAGGCCAAAACGCTCTTTTCACAGTGAGATAATGCCATTTTGCCTCTGGAGTTGTAACAGACAAACCATTAATGATACAGCCATGATCTTTTCTGGCCATCATCTAGAGCTGAAAACTAACAATATAAAGTAGATTTGAGCAGATGTTTTTGGTTCCAAGCTTCAAATCAGAAGTTGAGGCCAAAACGCTCTTTTCACAGTGAGATAATGCTATTTTGGCCTCTGGAGTTGTAACAGACAAACCACTAATGATACAGCCATGGTCTTTTCTGGCAATCATCTAGAGCTGAAAACTAACAATATAAAGTCGATTTGAGCAGATATTGTTGGTTCCAAGCTTCAAATCAGAAGGTTGAGGCCAAAACGCTCTTTTCACAGTGAGATAATGCCATTTTAGCCTCTGGAGTTGTAACAGACAAACCATTAATTATACAGCCATGATCTTTTCTGGCAATCATCTAGAGCTGAAAACTAACAATATAAATTAGATTTGAGCAGATGTTTTTGGTTCCAAGCTTCAAATCAGAAGTTGAGGCCAAAACGCTCTTTTCACAGTGAGATAATGCCATTTTGGCCTCTGGAGTTGTAACAGACAAACCACTAATGATACAGCCATGATCTTTTCTGGCAATCATCTAGAGCTGAAAACTAACAATATAAAGTCGATTTGAGCAGATATTGTTGGTTCCAAGCTTCAAATCAGAAGGTTGAGGCCAAAACGCTCTTTTCACAGTGAGATAATGCCATTTTAGCCTCTGGAGTTGTAACAGACAAACCATTAATTATACAGCCATGATCTTTTCTGGCAATCATCTAGAGCTGAAAACTAACAATATAAATTAGATTTGAGCAGATGTTTTTGGTTCCAAGCTTCAAATCAGAAGTTGAGGCCAAAACGCTCTTTTCACAGTGAGATAATGCCATTTTGGCCTCTGGAGTTGTAACAGACAAACCATTAATGATACAGCCATGATCTTTTCTGGCCATCATCTAGAGCTGAAAACTAACAATATAAAGTAGATTTGAGCAGATGTTTTTGGTTCCAAGCTTCAAATCAGAAGTTGAGGCCAAAACGCTCTTTTCACAGTGAGATAATGCTATTTTGGCCTCTGGAGTTGTAACAGACAAACCATTAATTATACAGCCATGATCTTTTCTGGCAATCATCTAGAGCTGAAAACTAACAATATAAATTAGATTTGAGCAGATGTTTTTGGTTCCAAGCTTCAAATCAGAAGTTTAGGCCAAAACGCTCTTTTCACAGTGAGATAATGCTATTTTGGCCTCTGGAGTTGTAACAGACAAACCACTAATGATACAGCCATGATCTTTTCTGGCAATCATCTAGAGCTGAAAACTAACAATATAAAGTAGATTTGAGCAGATGTTTTTGGTTCCAAGCTTCAAATCGGAAGGTTGAGGCCAAAACACTCTTTTCACAGTGAGATAATGCCATTTTGGCCTCTGGAGTTATAACAGACAAACCATTAATGATACAGCCATGATCTTTTCTGGCAATTATCTAGAGCTGAAAACTAACAATATAAAGTAGATTTGAGCAGATGTTTTTGGTTCCAAGCTTGAAATCGGAAGGTTGAGGCCAAAACGCTCTTTTCAAAGTGAGATAATGCCATTTTGGCCTCTGGAGTTGTAACAGACAAACCATTAATGATACAGCCATGTTCTTTTCTGGCAATCATCTAGAGCTGAAAACTAACAATATAAAGTAGATTTGAGCAGATGTTTTTGGTTCCAAGCTTCAAATCAGAAGGTTGAGGCCAAAACGCTCTTTTCACAGTGAGATAAGGCCATTTTGGCCTCTCGAGTTGTAACAGACAAACCATTAATGATACAGCCATGATCTTTTCTGGCAATCATCTAGAGCTGAAAACTAACAATATAAAGTAGATTTGAGCAGATGTTTTTGGTTCCAAGCTTCAAATCAGAAGGTTGAGGCCAAAACGCTCTTTTCAAAGTGAGATAATGCCATTTTGGCCTCTGGAGTTGTAACAGACAAACCATTAATGATACAGCCATGTTCTTTTCTGGCAATCATCTAGAGCTGAAAACTAACAATATAAAGTAGATTTGAGCAGATGTTTTTGGTTCCAAGCTTCAAATCAGAAGGTTGAGGCCAAAACGCTCTTTTCACAGTGAGATAAGGCCATTTTGGCATCTCGAGTTGTAACAGACAAACCATTAATGATACAGCCATGATCTTTTCTGGCAATCATCTAGAGCTGAAAACTAACAATATAAAGTAGATTTGAGCAGATGTTTTTGGTTCCAAGCTTCAAATCAGAAGGTTGAGGCCAAAACGCTCTTTTCACAGTGAGATAAGGCCATTTTGGCCTCTGGAGTTGTAACAGACAAACCATTAATGATACAGCCATGATCTTTTCTGGCAATCATCTAGAGCTGAAAACTAACAATATAAAGTAGATTTGAGCAGATGTTTTTGGTTCCAAGCTTCAAATCAGAAGGTTGAGGCCAAAACGCTCTTTGCACAGTGAGATAAGGCCATTTTGGCCTCTGGAGTTGTAACAGACAAACCATTAATGATACAGCCATGATCTTTTCTGGCATTCATTTAGAGCTGAAAACTAACAATATAAAGTAGATTTGAGCAGATGTTTTTGGTTCCAAGCTTCAAATCAGAAGGTTGAGGCCAAAACACTCTTTTCACAGTGAGATAAGGTCATTTTGGCCTCTGTAGTTGTAACCGACAAACCATTAATGATACAGCCATGATCTTTTCTGGCAATCATCTAGAGCTGAAAACTAACAATATAAAGTAGATTTGAGCAGATGTTTTTGGTTCCAAGCTTCAAATCAGAAGGTTGAGGCCAAAACGCTCTTTGCACAGTGAGATAAGGCCATTTTGGCCTCTCGAGTTGTAACAGACAAACCATCAATGATACAGCCATGATCTTTTCTGGCAATCATTTAGAGCTGAAAACTAACAATATAAAGTAGATTTGAGCAGATGTTTTTGGTTCCAAGCTTCAAATCAGAAGGTTGAGGCCAAAACGCTCTTTTCACAGTGAGATAAGGCCATTTTGGCCTCTGGAGTTGTAACAGACAAACCATTAATGATACAGCCATGATCTTTTCTGGCAGTCATCTAGAGCTGAAAACTAACAACATAAAGTAGATTTGAGCAGATGTTATTGGTTCCAAGCTTCAAATCAGAAGGTTGAGGCCACAACGCTCTTTTCCCAGTGAGATAATGCCATTTTGGACTCTGGAGTTGTAACAGACAAACCATTAATTATACAGCCGTAATCTTTTCTGGCAATCATCTAGAGCTGAAAACTAACAATATAAAGTAGATTTGAGCAGATGTTTTTGGTTCCAAGCTTCAAATCGGAAGGTTGAGGCCAAAACACTCTTTTCACAGTGAGATAATGCCATTTTGGCCTCTGGAGTTATAACAGACAAACCATTAATGATACAGCCATGATCTTTTCTTGCAATTATCTAGAGCTGAAAACTAACAATATAAAGTAGATTTGAGCAGATGTTTTTGGTTCCAAGCTTCAAATCGGAAGGTTGAGGCCAAAACGCTCTTTTCAAAGTGAGATAATGCCATTTTGGCCTCTGGAGTTGTAACAGACAAACCATTAATGATACAGCCATGTTCTTTTCTGGCAATCATCTAGAGCTGAAAACTAACAATATAAAGTAGATTTGAGCAGATGTTTTTGGTTCCAAGCTTCAAATCAGAAGGTTGAGGCCAAAACGCTCTTTTCACAGTGAGATAAGGCCATTTTGGCCTCTCGAGTTGTAACAGACAAACCATTAATGATACAGCCATGATCTTTTCTGGCAATCATCTAGAGCTGAAAACTAACAATATAAAGTAGATTTGAGCAGATGTTTTTGGTTCCAAGCTTCAAATCAGAAGGTTGAGGCCAAAACGCTCTTTTCACAGTGAGATAAGGCCATTTTGGCCTCTGGAGTTGTAACAGACAAACCATTAATGATACAGCCATGATCTTTTCTGGCAATCATCTAGAGCTGAAAACTAACAACATAAAGTAGATTTGAGCAGAAGTTTTTGGTTCCAAGCTTCAAATCAAAAAGTTGAGGCCAAAATGCTCTTTTCACAGTGACATAAGGCCATTTTGGCCTCTGGAGTTGTAACAGACAAACCATTAATGATACAGCCATGATCTTTTCTGGCAATCATCTAGAGCTGAAAACTAACAATATAAAGTAGATTTGAGCAGATGTTTTTGGTTCCAAGCTTCAAATCAGAAGGTTGAGGCCAAAACGCTCTTTGCACAGTGAGATAAGGCCATTTTGGCCTCTCGAGTTGTAACAGACAAACCATCAATGATACAGCCATGATCTTTTCTGGCAATCATTTAGAGCTGAAAACTAACAATATAAAGTAGATTTGAGCAGATGTTTTTGGTTCCAAGCTTCAAATCAGAAGGTTGAGGCCAAAACACTCTTTTCACAGTGAGATAAGGCCATTTTGGCCTCTGGAGTTGTAACAGACAAACCATTAATGATACAGCCATGATCTTTTCTGGCAATCATCTAGAGCTGAAAACTAACAATATAAAGTAGATTTGAGCAGATGTTTTTGGTTCCAAGCTTCAAATCAGAAGGTTGAGGCCAAAACGCTCTTTTCACAGTGAGATAAGGCCATTTTGGCCTCTCGAGTTGTAACAGACAAACCATTAATGATACAGCCATGATCTTTTCTGGCAATCATCTAGAGCTGAAAACTAACAATATAAAGTAGATTTGAGCAGATGTTTTTGGTTCCAAGCTTCAAATCAGAAGGTTGAGGCCAAAACGCTCTTTTCACAGTGAGATAAGGCCATTTTGGCCTCTGGAGTTGTAACAGACAAACCATTAATGATACAGCCATGATCTTTTCTGGCAATCATCTAGAGCTGAAAACTAACAATATAAAGTAGATTTGAGCAGAAGTTTTTGGTTCCAAGCTTCAAATCAAAAAGTTGAGGCCAAAATGCTCTTTTCACAGTGACATAAGGCCATTTTGGCCTCTGGAGTTGTAACAGACAAACCATTAATGATACAGCCATGATCTTTTCTGGCAATCATCTAGAGCTTAAAACTAACAATATAAAGTAGATTTGAGCAGATGTTTTTGGTTCCAAGCTTCAAATCAGAAGGTTGAGGCCAAAACGCTCTTTGCACAGTGAGATAAGGCCATTTTGGCCTCTCGAGTTCTAACAGACAAACCATCAATGATACAGCCATGATCTTTTCTGGCAATCATTTAGAGCTGAAAACTAACAATATAAAGTAGATTTGAGCAGATGTTTTTGGTTCCAAGCTTCAAATCAGAAGGTTGAGGCCAAAACGCTCTTTTCACAGTGAGATAAGGCCATTTTGGCCTCTGGAGTTGTAACAGACAAACCATTAATGATACAGCCATGATCTTTTCTGGCAATCATCCAGAGCTGAAAACTAACAATATAAAGTAGATTTGAGCAGATGTTTTTGGTTCCAAGCTTCAAATCAGAAGGTTGAGGCCAAAACACTCTTTTCACAGTGAGATAAGGCCACTTTGGCCTCTGGAGTTGTAACAGACAAACCATTAATGATACAGCCATGATCTTTTCTGGCAGTCATCTAGAGCTGAAAACTAACAACATAAAGTAGATTTGAGCAGATGTTATTGGTTCCAAGCTTCAAATCAGAAGGTTGAGGCCAAAACGCTCTTTTCCCTGTGAAATAATGCCATTTTGGACTCTGGAGTTGTAACAGACAAACCATTAATTATACAGCCGTAATCTTTTCTGGCAATCATCTAGAGCTGAAAACTAACAATATAAAGTAGATTTGAGCAGATGTTTTTGGTTCCAAGCTTCAAATCGGAAGGTTGAGGCCAAAACACTCTTTTCACAGTGAGATAATGCCATTTTGGCCTCTGGAGTTATAACAGACAAACCATTCATGATACAGCCATGATCTCTTCTGGCAATTATCTAGAGCTGAAAACTAACAATATAAAGTAGATTTGAGCAGATGTTTTTGGTTCCAAGCTTCAAATCGGAAGGTTGAGGCCAAAACGCTCTTTTCACAGTGAGATAATGCCATTTTGGCCTCTGGATTTGTAACAGACAAACCATTAATGATACAGCCATGTTCTTTTCTGGCAATCATCTAGAGCTGAAAACTAACAATATAAAGTAGATTTGAGCAGATGTTTTTGGTTCCAAGCTTCAAATCAGAAGGTTGAGGCCAAAACGCTCTTTTCACAGTGAGATAAGGCCATTTTGGCCTCTCGAGTTGTAACAGACAAACCATTAATGATACAGCCATGATCTTTTCTGGCACTCATCTAGAGCTGAAAACTAACAATATAAAGTAGATTTGAGCAGATGTTTTTGGTTCCAAGCTTCAAATCAGAAGGTTGAGGCCAAAACGCTCTTTTCACAGTGAGATAAGGCCATTTTGGCCTCTGGAGTTGTAACAGACAAACCATTAATGATACAGCCATGATCTTTTCTGGCAATCATCTAGAGCTGAAAACTAACAATATAAAGTAGATTTGAGCAGAAGTTTTTAGTTCCAAGCTTCAAATCAAAAAGTTGAGGCCAAAATGCTCTTTTCACAGTGACATAAGGCCATTTTGGCCTCTGGAGTTGTAACAGACAAACCATTAATGATACAGCCATGATCTTTTCTGGCAATCATCTAGAGCTGAAAACTAACAATATAAAGTAGATTTGAGCAGATGTTTTTGGTTCCACGCTTCAAATCAGAAGGTTGAGGCCAAAACGCTCTTTTCACAGTGAGAGAATGCCATTTTGGCCTCTGGAGTTGTAACAGACAAACCATTAATGATACAGCCATGAACTTTTCTGGCAATCATCTAGAGCTGAAAACTAACAATATAAAGTAGATTTGAGCAGATGTTTTTGGTTCCAAGCTTCAAATCAGAAGGTTGAGGCCAAAACGCTCTGTTCACAGTGAGATAATGCCATTTTGGCCTCTGGAGTTGTAACAGACAAACCATTAATGATACAGCCATGATCTTTTCTGGCAAACATCTAGAGCTGAAAACTAACAATATAAAG
The DNA here is from genome assembly GCA_030533445.1 of Cyprinodon diabolis. NCBI lineage: Eukaryota > Metazoa > Chordata > Actinopteri > Cyprinodontiformes > Cyprinodontidae > Cyprinodon > Cyprinodon diabolis. The sequence goes on along the minus strand of CM060072.1, from coordinate 46,290,463 downwards.
TAGATTTGAGCAGATGTTTTTGGTTCCAAGCTTCAAATCAGAAGGTTGAGGCCAAAACGCTCTTTGCACAGTGAGATAAGGCCATTTTGGCCTCTCGAGTTGTAACAGACAAACCATCAATGATACAGCCATGATCTTTTCTGGCAATCATTTAGAGCTGAAAACTAACAATATAAAGTAGATTTGAGCAGATGTTTTTGGTTCCAAGCTTCAAATCAGAAGGTTGAGGCCAAAACGCTCTTTTCACAGTGAGATAAGGCCATTTTGGCCTCTGGAGTTGTAACAGACAAACCATTAATGATACAGCCATGATCTTTTCTGGCAATCATCCAGAGCTGAAAACTAACAATATAAAGTAGATTTGAGCAGATGTTTTTGGTTCCAAGCTTCAAATCAGAAGGTTGAGGCCAAAACACTCTTTTCACAGTGAGATAAGGCCACTTTGGCCTCTGGAGTTGTAACAGACAAACCATTAATGATACAGCCATGATCTTTTCTGGCAGTCATCTAGAGCTGAAAACTAACAACATAAAGTAGATTTGAGCAGATGTTATTGGTTCCAAGCTTCAAATCAGAAGGTTGAGGCCAAAACGCTCTTTTCCCAGTGAAATAATGCCATTTTGGACTCTGGAGTTGTAACAGACAAACCATTAATTATACAGCCGTAATCTTTTCTGGCAATCATCTAGAGCTGAAAACTAACAATATAAAGTAGATTTGAGCAGATGTTTTTGGTTCCAAGCTTCAAATCGGAAGGTTGAGGCCAAAACACTCTTTTCACAGTGAGATAATGCCATTTTGGCCTCTGGAGTTATAACAGACAAACCATTCATGATACAGCCATGATCTTTTCTGGCAATTATCTAGAGCTGAAAACTAACAATATAAAGTAGATTTGAGCAGATGTTTTTGGTTCCAAGCTTCAAATCGGAAGGTTGAGGCCAAAACGCTCTTTTCACAGTGAGATAATGCCATTTTGGCCTCTGGATTTGTAACAGACAAACCATTAATGATACAGCCATGTTCTTTTCTGGCAATCATCTAGAGCTGAAAACTAACAATATAAAGTAGATTTGAGCAGATGTTTTTGGTTCCAAGCTTCAAATCAGAAGGTTGAGGCCAAAACGCTCTTTTCAGAGTGAGATAAGGCCATTTTGGCCTCTCGAGTTGTAACAGACAAACCATTAATGATACAGCCATGATCTTTTCTGGCAATCATCTAGAGCTGAAAACTAACAATATAAAGTAGATTTGAGCAGATGTTTTTGGTTCCACGCTTCAAATCAGAAGGTTGAGGCCAAAACGCTCTTTTCACAGTGAGAGAAGGCCATTTTGGCCTCTGGAGTTGTAACAGACAAACCATTAATGATACAGCCATGAACTTTTCTGGCAATCATCTAGAGCTGAAAACTAAAATATAAAGTAGATTTGAGCAGATGTTTTTGGTTCCAAGCTTCAAATCAGAAGGTTGAGGCCAAAACGCTCTGTTCACAGTGAGATAATGCCATTTTGGCCTCTGGAGTTGTAACAGACAAACCATTAATGATACAGCCATGATCTTTTCTGGCAAACATCTAGAGCTGAAAACTAACAATATAAAGTAGATTTGAGCAGATGTTTTTGGTTCCAAGCTTCAAATCAGAAGGTTGAGGCCAAAACGCTCTTTTCACAGTGAGATAATGTCATTTTGGCCTCTGGAGTTGTAACAGACAAACCATTAATGATACAGCCATGATCTTTTCTGGCAATCATCTAGAGCTGAAAACTAACAATATAAAGTAGATTTGAGTAGATATTTTTGGTTCCAAGCTTCAAATAAGAAGGTTGAGGCCAAAACGCTCTTTTCACAGTTAGTTAATGCCATTTTGGCCTCTGGAGTTGTAACAGACAAACCATTAATGATACAGCCATGATCTTTTCTGGCAATCATCTAGAGCTGAAAACTAACAATATAAAGTAGATTTAAGCAGATATTTTTGGTTCCAAGCTTCAAATCAGAAGGTTGAGTCCAAAACGTTCTTTTCACAGTGAGATAAGGCCATTTTGGACTCTGGAGTTGTAACAGACAAACCATTAATTATACAGCCGTAATCTTTTCTGGCAATCATCTAGAGCTGACAACTAACCATATAAAGTAGATTTGAGCAGATGTTTTTGGTTCCAAGCTTCAAATCGGAAGGTTGAGGCCAAAACACTCTTTTCACAGTGAGATAATGCCATTTTGGCCTCTGGAGTTATAACAGACAAACCATTAATGATACAGCCATGATCTTTTCTGGCAATTATCTAGAGCTGAAAACTAACAATATAAAGTAGATTTGAGCAGACGTTTTTGGTTCCAAGCTTCAAATCGGAAGGTTGAGGCCAAAACGCTCTTTTCACAGTGAGATAATGCCATTTTGGCCCCTTGAGTTGTAACAGACAAACCATTAATGATACAACCATGTTCTTTTCTGGCAATCATCTAGAGCTGAAAACTAACAATATAAAGTAGATTTGAGCAGATGTTTTTGGTTCCAAGCTTCAAATCAGAAGGTTGAGGCCAAAACGCTCTTTTCACAGTGAGATAAGGCCATTTTGGCCTCTCGAGTTGTAACAGACAAACCATTAATGATACAGCCATGATCTTTTCTGGCAATCATCTAGAGCTGAAAACTAACAATATAAAGTAGATTTGAGCAGACGTTTTTGGTTCCAAGCTTCAAATCAGAAGGTTGAGGCCAAAACGCTCTTTTCACAGTGAGATAAGGCCATTTTGGCCTCTGGAGTTGTAACAGACAAACCATTAATGATACAGCCATGATCTTTTCTGGTAATCATCTAGAGCTGAAAACTAACAATATAAAGTAGATTTGAGCAGAAGTTTTTGGTTCCAAGCTTCAAATCAAAAAGTTGAGGCCAAAATGCTCTTTTCACAGTGACATAAGGCCATTTTGGCCTCTGGAGTTGTAACAGACAAACCATTAATGATACAGCCATGATCTTTTCTGGCAGTCATCTAGAGCATAAAATTAACAATATAAAGTAGATTTGAGCAGATGTTTTTGGTTCCAAACTTCAAATCACAAGGTTGAGGCCAAAACGCTCTTTTCACAGTGAGATAATGCCATTTTGGACTCTGGAGTTGTAACAGACAAACCATTAATTATACAGCCGTAATCTTTTCTGGCAATCATCTAGAGCTGAAAACTAACAATATAAAGTAGATTTGAGCAGATGTTTTTGGTTCCAAGCTTCAAATCGGAAGGTTGAGGCCAAAACACTCTTTTCACAGTGAGATAATGCCATTTTGGCCTCTGGAGTTATAACAGACAAACCATTAATGATACAGCCATGATCTTTTCTGGCAATTATCTAGAGCTGAAAACTAACAATATAAAGTAGATTTGAGCAGACGTTTTTGGTTCCAAGCTTCAAATCGGAAGGTTGAGGCCAAAACGCTCTTTTCACAGTGAGATAATGCCATTTTGGCCTCTGGAGTTGTAACAGACAAACCATTAATGATACAACCATGTTCTTTTCTGGCAATCATCTAGAGCTGAAAACTAACAATATAAAGTAGATTTGAGCAGATGTTTTTGGTTCCAAGCTTCAAATCAGAAGGTTGAGGCCAAAACGCTCTTTTCACAGTGAGATAAGGCCATTTTGGCCTCTCGAGTTGTAACAGACAAACCATTAATGATACAGCCATGATCTTTTCTGGCAATCATCTAGAGCTGAAAACTAACAATATAAAGTAGATTTGAGCAGATGTTTTTGGTTCCAAGCTTCAAATCAGAAGGTTGAGGCCAAAACGCTCTTTTCACAGTGAGATAAGGCCATTTTGGCCTCTGGAGTTGTAACAGACAAACCATTAATGATACAGCCATGATCTTTTCTGGCAATCATCTAGAGCTGAAAACTAACAATATAAAGTAGATTTGAGCAGAAGTTTTTGGTTCCAAGCTTCAAATCAAAAAGTTGAGGCCAAAATGCTCTTTTCACAGTGACATAAGGCCATTTTGGCCTCTGGAGTTGTAACAGACAAACCATTAATGATACAGCCATGATCTTTTCTGGCAGTCATCTGGAGCATAAAATTAACAATATAAAGTAGATATGAGCAGATGTTTTTGGTTCCAAACTTCAAATCACAAGGTTGAGGCCAAACGCTCTTTTCACAGTGAGATAATGCCATTTTGGACTCTGGAGTTGTAACAGACAAACCATTAATGATACAGCCATGATCTTTTCTGGCAATCATCTAGAGCTGAAAACTAAGAATATAAAGTAGATTTGAGCAGATGTTTTTGTTCCAAGCTTCAAATCAGAAGGTTGAGTCCAAAACGCTCTTTTCACAGTGAGATAATGCCATTTTGGCCTCTGGAGTTGTAACAGACAAACCATTAATGATACAGCCATGATGTTTTCTGGCAATCATCTAGAGCTGGAAACTAGTAATAAAGTAGATTTGAGCAGATGTTTATGGTTCCAAGCTTCAAATCAGAAGGTTGAGGCCAAAACGGTCTTTTCACAGTGAGATAATGCCATTTTGGCCTCTGGAGTTGTAACAGACAAATCATTAATGATACAGCCATGATCTTTTCTGGCAATCATCTAGAGCTGAAAACTAACAATATAAAGTAGATTTGAGCAGATGTTTTTGGTTCCAAGCTTCAAATCAGAAGGTTGAGGCCAAAACACTCTTTTCACAGTGAGATACTGTCATTTTGGCCTCTGCAGTTGTAACAGACAAACCATTAATGATACAGCCATGATCTTTTCTGGCAATCATCTAGAGCTGAAAACTAACAATATAAAGTAGATTTGAGCAGATGTTTTTGGTTCCAAGCTTCAAATCAGAAGGTTGAGGCCAAAACGCTCTTTTCAGGCTGAGAGGAGCTCAATTTGGCCTCTCTAGCTGAAACAGACAAACCGTTAATGATTCAGCCATGAACTTTTCTGGCAATCATTTTGACCTGAAAACTAACAATATGAAGTAGATTTGAGCAGATGTTTTTGGTTCCAAGCTTCAAATCAGAAGCTGGGGCCAAAATGCGCTTTTCAGACTGACAGGAGCTCAATTTTGTTGGGATCTGGAGGTCTGTCCACTTTCTCCACCAGAGGGCGTACAAGATCTCCTGGATCTGGAGCTGATTGCACCACCTGTCCCTCATCTGCTCATCAGGAGCTCCGTACTTAAGGAGGCGGAGGGTTTCACTCCGGTGCCAGAGTTTCTGCCAGTAACGGTTAGCAAGCCTGAGCCAACCAGCCAGTCTGTAACTCTGACCCACTGAGAACCAAACCTGATCTGTTTTCTCTCCTCTCTGCTCCTCAGATTGAACCTGCCTGAAACCTGAAACTCTGGAGAGTTTCTCTGCCGGTAATCTGCCTGTCAGTTCTCAGAAGTTCTCTGGAGAACAGTTGCTGTCAAAGATCGACGCTACGGAAACCGCGGCAGACCAAACCAGATGAAAGTGCGCATTCAGCTCGGCAGAGAACTCATGCTCTTCCTCAACACTGAAGTCCTCAGACATTTTTCTTTTGTTGTTTCTTTCTTTGCACAGGTAAACAGCACATGTCTGCTTCTACGCTTGCATTATCGGCAGAGCGGACGCTGAATGCGCACTTTCATCTGGTATGGTCTGCCGCGGTTTCCGTAGCGTCGTGAACTCGCAGGCGCGCGTTTTTAGGAACTCCTATACACTACTGTTTATGCTCTAAAAACATTCTAAATGACTTCGTTTCGAATGAATTATGGACGCTACCCACTCAGGACACTTGGAATACATTGGACGAGCAGTATGGAGGAATATTGACACGTTTTTTGTGGACTTTTATGGACCTTTCTGCCTCGGGCGCTATAGACCTCCATTATCTGAATGTCAGCAGACAGCAAGAATCCTCCCAGATCTCCAGATGCATTTGAGATATCAAAAAAGTACTCCAGAGTGTTGTTCAGCATGGGGGTGAGTAGAAAATGAAGGCTAATTATGTTTTGGGTTCCAAACTTCAAATCAGAAGTTGAGGCCAAAATGCGCTTTTCAGGCTGAGAGGAGCTCAATTTGGCCTCTCTAGCTGAAACAGACAAACCGTTAATGATTCAGCCATGAACTTTTCTGGCAATCATTTTGACCTGAAAACTAACAATATAAAGTAGATTTGAGCAGATGTTTTTGGTTCCAAGCTTCAAATCAGAAGCTGGGGCCAAAATGCGCTTTTCAGACTGAGGAGAGCTAAATTTGGCCTCTAGCTGAAACAGAGAAACCGTTAATGATACAGCCATGATCTTTTCTGTCAATCGTTTTGACCTGAAAAACTAACAACATAAAGTAGATTTGAGCAGATGTTTTTGGTTCCAAGGTTTGAATCAGAAGTTGAGGCCAAAAGGCGCTTTTTAAACTGAGAGGAGCTCATTTTGGCCTCTCTAGCTGCAACAGAGAAACCATTAATGATACAGCCATGATGTTTTCTGGCAATCATTTTGACCTGAAAACTAACAATATAAAGTAGATGTGAGCAGATGTTTTTGGTTCCAAGCTTCAAATCAGAAGTTGAGGCCAAAATGCGCTTTTCAGACTGAGAGGAGCTCAATTTTGTTGGGATCTGGAGGTCTGTCCACTTTCTCCACCAGAGGGCGTACGAGATCTCCGGGATCTGGAGCTGATGTCACCACCTGTCCCTCATCTGCTCATCAGGAGATCCGTACTTAAGGAGGCGGAGGGTTTCACTCCGGTGCCAGAGTGTTTGCCAGTAACGGTCAGCAAGCCTGAGCCAACAAGCCTGTCTGTAACTCTGACCCCCTGAGAACCGAACCTGATCTTTTTTCTCTCCTCTCTGCTCCTCAGATTGAACCTGCCTGAAACCTGAAACTCTGGAGAGTTTCTCTGCCGGTAATCTGCCTGTCAGTTCTCAAATGTTCTCTGGAGAAAAGTCCTGTCAAAGATCTGCCTGCCCGCTCAAAGAAGATTACCGGAAACTCAATCAGTGATCTGCCTGCACTCAGTAAAGCTCTGCCTCCGCCTCTGCCTGCCGTCAGCCTCTGGACCCTCAAGGTTCCCCCCCTCTGCAGCTCTGCTCCACTCAAGAACAGTGAACCCACTCGAGACCAGTCAAATCACATCCTGGATTGATTAACCTGTGTGCTCTAACATAACCCTCTTGTGACCAGTCAAGCCACTCTCTGAACCATAACTACTTTGTACATTTATTGTCAAATAAATCTTTGAATTTTTCTTCTGCCTCCGAGTGTTCTGCATGTGGGTTAGGCATATTCGCCCGAACATGACAAATTTGGCCTCTCTAGCTAAAAATAGACAAAACGTTAATGATACAGCCATGATCTTTTCTCGCAATCATATTGACCTGAAAAAAACAATATAAAGTAGATATGAGCAGATGTTTTTGGTTCCAAGCTTCAAATCAGAAGTTGAGGCCAAAATATGCTTTTCAGGCTGAGAGGAGCTAAATTTGGTCTCTCTAGCTGAAACAGAGAAACCATTAATGATACAGCCATGATGTTTTCTGGCAATCATTTTGACCTGAAAACTAACAATATAAAGTATATGTGAGCAGATGTTTTTGGTTCCCAGCTTCAAATCAGAAGTTGAGGCAAAAACGCGCTTTTCACAGTGAGAGGAAGTCAATGTGGCCTCTCTAGCTGGAAGAGACAAACTGTTAATGATACAGCCATGATCTTTTCAGGCAATCAGTTTGACCAGAAAACTAACAATATAAAGCAGATTTAAGCAGATGTTTTTGGTTCCAAGCTTCAAATCAGAAGTTGAGTCCAAAATGTGCTTTTCAGGCTGAGAGGAGCTCAATTTGGCCTCTAGCTGAAAAAGAAAAACCGTTAATGATACAGCCATGATCTTTTCTGTCAATCATTTTGACCTGAAAAACTAACAACGAAAAGTAAATTTGAGCAGATGTTTTTGGTTCCAAGGTTTGAATCAGAAGTTGAGGCCAAAAGGCGCTTTTTAAACTGAGAGGAGCTCATTTTGGCCTCTCTAGCTGCAACAGAGAAACCATTAATGATACAGCCATGATGTTTTCTGGCAATCATTTTGACCTGAAAACTAGCAATATAAAGTAGATGTGAGCAGATGTTTTTGGTTCCAAGCTTCAAATCAGAAGTTGAGGCCAAAACGCGCATTTTACAGTGAAAGGAAGTCAATGTGGCCTCTCTAGCTGGAAGAGACAAACTGTTAATGATACAGCCATGATCTTTTCTGGCAATCATCTAGAGCTGAAAACTAACAATATTAAGTAGATTTGAGCAGATGTGTTTGGTTCCAAGCTTCAAATCAGAAGTTGAGGCCAAAATGAGCTTTTCAGACTGAGAGAAGCTCAATTTGGCCGCTCTAGCTGAAACAGACAAACGGTAAATGATACAGCCATGATCTTTTCAGGCAATCAGTTTGACCAGAAAACTAACATTATAAAGCAGATTCAAGCAGATGTTTTTGGTTCCAAGCTTCAAATCAGAAGTTGAGGCCAAAATGCGATTTTCAGACTGAGGAGAGCTCAATTTGGCCTCTCTAGCTGAAACAGACAAACCGTTAATTATACAGCCATGATCTTTTCTGTCAATCATTTTGACCTGAAAAACTAACAACATAAAGTAGATTTTAGCAGATGTTTTTGGTTCCAAGGTTTGAACCAAAAGTTGAGGCCAAAAGGCGCTTTTTAAACTGAGAGGAGCTCATTTTTGCCTCTCTAGCTGCAACAGAGAAACCATTAATGATACAGCCATGATGTTTTCTGGCAATCATTTTGACCTGAAAACTAACAATATAAAGTAGATGTGAGCAGATGTTTTTGGTTCCAAGCTTCAAATCAGAAGTTGAGGCCAAAACGCGCATTTTACAGTGAAAGGAAGTCAATGTGGCCTCTCTAGCTGGAAGAGACAAACTGTTAATGATACAGCCATGATCTTTTCTGGCAATCATCTAGAGCTGAAAACTAACAATATTAAGTAGATTTGAGCAGATGTTTTTGGTTCCAAGCTTCAAATCAGAAGTTGAGGCCAAAATGAGCTTTTCAGACTGAGAGAAGCTCAATTTGGCCGCTCTAGCTGAAACAGACAAACGGTAAATGATACAGCCATGATCTTTTCAGGCAATCAGTTTGACCAGAAAACTAACATTATAAAGCAGATTCAAGCAGATGTTTTTGGTTCCAAGCTTCAAATCAGAAGTTGAGGCCAAAATGCGATTTTCAGACTGAGGAGAGCTCAATTTGGCCTCTCTAGCTGAAACAGACAAACCGTTAATTATACAGCCATGATCTTTTCTGTCAATCATTTTGACCTGAAAAACTAACAACATAAAGTAGATTTTAGCAGATGTTTTTGGTTCCAAGGTTTGAACCAGAAGTTGAGGCCAAAAGGCGCTTTTTAAACTGAGAGGAGCTCATTTTTGCCTCTCTAGCTGAAACAGAGAAACCATTAATGATACAGCCATGATGTTTTCTGACAATCATTTTGACCTGAAAAAACTAACAATATAAAGCAGATATGAGCAGATGTTTGTGGTTCCAAGCTTAAAATCAGAAGTTGAGGCCAAAATGCGCTTTTCAGAGTGAGGAGAGCTCAATTTGGCCTCTCTAGCTGAAAAAGACAAACCGTTAATGATACGGCCATGATCTTTTCAGGCAATCAGTTGACCAGAAAACTAACAATATAAAGCAGATTTAAGCAGATGTTTTTGGTTCCAAGATTCAAATCAGAAGTTGAGTCCAAAATGTGCTTTTCAGGCTGAGAGGAGCTCAATTTGGCCTCTAGCTGAAACAGAAAAACCGTTAATGATACAGCCATGATCTTTTCTGTCAATCATTTTGACCTGAAAAACTAACAACATAAAGTAGATTTGAGCAGATGTTTTTGGTTCCAAGGTTTGAATCAGAAGTTGAGGCCAAAAGGCGCTTTTTAAACTGAGAGGAGCTCATTTTGGCCTCTCTAGCTGCAACAGAGAAACCATTAATGATACAGCCATGATGTTTTCTGGCAATCATTTTGACCTGAAAACTAACAATATAAAGTAGATGTGAGCAGATGTTTTTGGTTCCAAGCTTCAAATCAGAAGTTGAGGCCAAAACGCGCATTTTACAGTGAGAGGAAGTCAATGTGGCCTCTCTAGCTGGAAGAGACAAACTGTTAATGATACAGCCATGATCTTTTCAGGCAATCAGTTTGACCAGAAAACTAACAATATAAAGCAGATTTAAGCAGATGTTTTTGGTTCCAAGCTTCAAATCAGAAGTTGAGTCCAAAATGTGCTTTTCAGGCTAGGAGGAGCTCAATTTGGCCTCTAGCTGAAACAGAAAAACCGTTAATGATAGAGCCATGATCTTTTCTGGCAATCATTTTGACCTGAAAAACTAACAACGAAAAGTAAATTTGAGCAGATGTTTTTGGTTCCAAGGTTTGAATCAGAAGTTGAGGCCAAAAGGCGCTTTTTAAACTGAGAGGAGCTCGTTTTGGCCTCTCTAGCTGCAACAGAGAAACCATTAATGATACAGCCATGATGTTTTCTGGCAATCATTTTGACCTGAAAACTAACAATATAAAGTAGATGTGAGCAGATGTTTTGGTTCCAAGCTTCAAATCGGAAGTTGAGGCCAAAACGCGCATTTAACAGTGAGAGGAAGTCAATGTGGCCTCTCTAGCTGGAAGAGACAAACTGTTAATGATACAGCCATGATCTTTTCTGGCAATCATCTAGAGCTGAAAACTAACAATATTAAGTAGATTTGAGCAGATGTTTTTGGTTCCAAGCTTCAAATCAGAAGTTGAGGCCAAAATGAGCTTTTCAGACTGAGAGAAGCTCAATTTGGCCGCTCTGGCTGAAACAGACAAACTGTAAATGATACAGCCATGATCTTTTCAGGCAATCAGTTTGACCTGAAAACTAACAATATAAAGTAGATGTGAGCAGATCTTTTTGGTTCCAAGCTTCAAATCAGAAGTTGAGGCCAAAATGCGATTTTCAGACTGAGGAGAGCTCAATTTGGCCTCTCTAGCTGAAACAGACAAACCGTTAATTATACAGCCATGATCTTTTCTGTCAATCATTTTGACCTGAAAAACTAACAACATAAAGTAGATTTGAGCAGATGTTTTTGGTTCCAAGGTTTGAACCAGAAGTTGAGGCCAAAAGGCGCTTTTTAAACTGGGAGGAGCTCATTTTTGCCTCTCTAACTGAAACAGAGAAACCATTAATGATACAGCCATGATGTTTTCTGGCAATCATTTTGACCTGAAAAAACTAAAAATATAAAGCAGATATGAGCAGATGTTTGTGGTTCCAAGCTTAAAATCAGAAGTTGAGGCCAAAATGCGCTTTTCAGAGTGAGGAGAGCTCAATTTGGCCTCTCTAGCTGAAACAGACAAACCGTTAATGATACGGCCATGATCTTTTCAGGCAATCAGTTTGACCAGAAAACTAACAATATAAAGCAGATTTAAGCAGATGTTTTTGGTTCCAAGATTCAAACCAGAAGTTGAGTCCAAAATGTGCTTTTCAGGCTGAGAGGAGCTCAATTCGGCCTCTAGCTGAAACAGAAAAACCGTTAATGTTACAGCCATGATCTTTTCTGTCAATCATTTTGACCTGAAAAACTAACAACATAAAGTAGATTTGAGCAGATGTTTTTGGTTCCAAGGTTTTAATCAGAAGTTGAGGCCAAAAGGCGCTTTTTAAACTGAGAGGAGCTCATTTTGGCCTCTCTAGCTGGAAGAGACAAACTGTTAATGATACAGCCATGATCTTTTCTGGCAATCATCTAGAGCTGAAAACTAACAATATAAAGTAGATTTGAGCAGATGTTTTTGGTTCCAAGCTTCAAATCAGAAGTTGATTCCAAATTGAGCTTTTCAGACTGAGAGAAGCTCAATTTAGCCGCTCTAGCTGAAACAGACAAACTGTTAATGATACAGCCATGATCTTTTCAGGCAATCAGTTTGACCAGAAAACTAACAATATAAAGCAGATTTAAGCAGATGTTTTTGGTTCCAAGCTTCAAATCAGAAGTTGAGTCCAAAATGTGCTTTTCAGGCTGAGAGGAGCTCAATTTGGCCTCTAGCTGAAACAGAAAAACCGTTAATGATACAGCCATGATCTTTTCTGTCAATCATTTTGACCTGCAAAACTAACAACAAAAAGTAAATTTGAGCAGATGTTTTTGGTTCCAAGGTTTGAATCAGAAGTTGAGGCCAAAAGGAGCTTTTTAAACTGAGAGGAGCTCATTTTGGCCTCTCTAGCTGCAACAGAGAAACCATTAATGATACAGCCATGATGTTTTCTGGCAATCATTTTAACCTGAAAACTAACAATATAAAGTATATGTGAGCAGATGTTTTTGGTTCCAAGCTTCAAATCAGAAGTTGAGGCCAAAACGCGCTTTTCACAGTCAGAGGAAGTCAATGTGGCCTCTCTAGCTGGAAGAGACAAACTGTTAATGATACAGCCATGATCTTTTCTGGCAATCATCTAGAGCTGAAAACTAACAATATTAAGTAGATTTGAGCAGATGTTTTTGGTTCCAAGCTTCAAATCAGAAGTTGAGGCCAAAATGAGCTTTTCAGACTGAGAAAAGCTCAATTTGGCCGCTCTAGCTGAAACAGACAAACTGTTAATGATACAGCCATGATCTTTTCAGGCAATCAGTTTGACCAGAAAACTAACAATATAAAGCAGATTTGAGCAGATGTTTTTGGTTCCAAGCTTCAAATCAGAAGTTAAGTCCAAAATTTGCTTTTCAGGCTGAGAGGAGCTCAATTTGGCCTCTCTAGCTGAAACAGACAAACCGTTAATGATACAGTCATGATCTTTTCTCGCAATCATTTTGACCTGAAAACTAACAATATAAAGTAGATGTGAGCAGACATTTTTGGTTCCAAGCTTCAATCAGAAGTTGAGCAAATACGCTTATTAGGGTGAGAGGAGTTCAATTTGGCCTCGCTAGCTGAAACAGACAAACCGTTAATGATACAGCCATGATCTTTTCTCGCAATCATATTGACCTGAAAACTAACAATATAAAGTAGATGTGAGCAGATCTTTTTGGTTCCAAGCTTCAAATCAGAAGTTGAGGCCAAAATGCGCTTTTCAGACTGAGGAGAGCTCAATTTGGCCTCTCTAGCTGAAACAGACAAACCGTTAATGATACAGCCATGATCTTTTCTGTCAATCATTTTGACCTGAAAAACTAACAACATAAAGTAGATTTGAGCAGATGTTTTTGGTTCCAAGGTTTGAATCAGAAGTTGAGGCCAAAATGCGCTTTTCAGAGTGAGGAGAGCTCAATTTGGCCTCTCTAGCTGAAACAGACAAACCGTTAATGATACAGCCATGATCTTTTCTCGCAATAATTTTGACCTGAAAAACTAACAACATAAAGTAGATTTGAGCAGAGGTTTTTGGTTCCAAGGTTTGAATCAGAAGTTGAGGCCAAAAGGGGCTTTTTAAACTGAGAGGAGCTAATTTTGGCCTCTCTAGCTGCAACAGAGAAACCATTAATGATACAGCCACGATGTTTTCTGGCAATCATTTTGACCTGAAAACTAACAATATAAAGTAGATGTGAGCAGATGTTTTTGGTTCCAAGCTTCAAATCAGAAGTTGAGGCCAAAATGCGCTTTTCAGGCTGAGAGGAGCTCAATTTGGCCTCTCTAGCTGAAACAGACAAACCGTTAATGATTCAGCCATGAACTTTTCTGGCAATCATTTTGACCTGAAAACTAACAATATGAAGTAGATTTGAGCAGATGTTTTTGGTTCCAAGCTTCAAATCAGAAGTTGAGGCCAAAATGCGCTTTTCAGACTGAGAGGAGCTCAATTTTGTTGGGATCTGGAGGTCTGTCCACTTTCTCCACCAGAGGGCGTACGAGATCTCCTGGATCTGGAGCTGATGTCACCACCTGTCCCTCATCTGCTCATCAGGAGATCCGTACTTAAGGAGGCGGAGGGTTTCACTCCGGTGCCAGAGTGTTTGCCAGAAACGGTCAGCAAGCCTGAGCCAACAAGCCTGTCTGTAACTCTGACCCCCTGAGAACCGAACCTGATCTTTTTTCTCTCCTCTCTGCTCCTCAGATTGAACCTGCCTGAAACCTGAAACTCTGGAGAGTTTCTCTGCCGGTAATCTGCCTGTCAGTTCTCACAAGTTCTCTGGAGAAAAGTCCTGTCAAAGATCTGCCTGCCCGCTCAAAGAAGATTACCGGAAACTCAATCAGTGATCTGCCTGCACTCAGTAAAGCTCTGCCTCCGCCTCTGCCTGCCGTCAGCCTCTGGACCCTCAAGGTTCCCCCCCTCTGCAGCTCTGCTCCACTCAAGAACAGTGAACCCATTCGAGACCAGTCAAATCACATCCTGGATTGATTAACCTGTGTGCTCTAACATAACCCTCTTGTGACCAGTCAAGCCACTCTCTGAACCATAACTACTTTGTACATTTATTGTCAAATAAATCTTTGAATTTTTCTTCTGCCTCCGAGTGTTCTGCATGTGGGTTAGGCATATCCGCCCGAACATGACAAATTTGGCCTCTCTAGCTAAAAACAGACAAAACGTTACTGATACAGCCATAATGTTTTCTGGCTATCATTTTGACCTGAAAAAACTAACAATATAAAGTAGATTTGAGCAGATGTTTTTGGTTCCAAGGTTTGAATCAGAAGTTGAGGCCAAAAGGCGCATTTTAAACCGAGAGGAGCTCATTTTGGCCTCTCTAGCTGCAACAGAGAAACCATTAATGATACAGCCATGATGTTTTCTGGCAATCATTTTGACCTGAAAACTAACAATATAAAGTAGATGTGAGCAGATGTTTTTGGTTCCAAGCTTCAAATCAGAAGTTGAGGCCAAAACGCGCTTTTCACAGTGAGAGGAAGTCAATGTGGCCTCTCTAGGTGGAAGAGACAAACTGTTAATGATACAGCCATGATCTTTTCTGGCAATCATCTAGAGCTGAAAACTAACAATATAAAGTAGATTTGAGCAGATTTTTTTGGTTCCAAGCTTCAAATCAGAAGTTGAGGTCAAATTGGGCTTTTCAGACTGAGAGAAGCTCAATTTGGCCGCTCTAGCTGAAACAGACAAACTGTTAATGATACAGCCATGATCTTTTCAGGCAATCAGTTTCACCAGAAAACTAACAATATAAAGCAGATTTAAGCAGATGTTTTTGGTTCCAAGCTTCAAATCAGAAGTTGAGTCCAAAATGTGCTTTTCAGGCTGAGAGGAGCTCAATTTGGCCTCTAGCTGAAACAGAAAAACCGTTAATGATACAGCCATGATCTTTTCTGTCAATCATTTTGACCTGAAAAACTAACAACATAAAGTAAATTTGAGCAGATGTTTTTGGTTCCAAGGTTTGAATCAGACGTTGAGGCCAAAAGGCGCTTTTTAAACTGAGAGGAGCTCATTTTGGCCTCTCTAGCTGCAACAGAGAAACCATTGATGATACAGCCATGATCTTTTCTGGCAATCATCTAGAGCTGAAGCTAACAATATTAAGTAGATTTGAGCAGATGTTTTTGGTTCCAAGCTTCAAATCAGAAGTTGAGGCCAAAATGAGCTTTTCAGACTGAGAGAATCTCAATTTGGCCGCTCTAGCTGAAACAGACAAACTGTTAATGATACAGCCATGATCTTTTCAGGCAATCAGTTTGACCAGAAAACTAACAATATAAAGCAGATTTAAGCAGATGTTTTTGGTTCCAAGCTTCAAATCAGAAGTTGAGGCCAAAATGCGCTTTTCAGACTGAGGAGAGCTCAATTTGGCCTCTCTAGCTGAAACAGACAAACCGTTAATTATACAGCCATGATCTTTTCTGTCAATCATTTTGACCTGAAAAACTAACAACATAAAGTAGATCTGAGCAGATGTTTTTGGTTCAAAGGTTTGAATCAGAAGTTGAGGCCAAAAGGCGCTTTTTAAACTGAGAGGAGCTCATTTTGGTCTCTCTAGCTGCAACAGAGAAACCATTAATGATACAGCCATGATGTTTTCTGGCAATCATTTTCACCTCAAAACTAACAATATAAAGTAGATTTGAGCAGATGTTTTTGGTTCCAAGCTTCAAATCAGAAGTTGAGGCCAAAACGTGCTTTTCACAGTGAGAGGAAGTCAATGTGGCCTCTCTAGCTGGAAGAGACAAACCGTTAATGATACAGCCATGATCTTTTCTGTCAATCATTTTGACCTGAAAAACTAACAACATAAAGTAGATTTGAGCAGATGTTTTTGGTTCCAAGGTTTGAATCAGAAGTTGAGGCCAAAAGGCGCTTTTTAAACTGAGAGGAGCTCATTTTGGCCTCTCTAGCTGCAACAGAGAAACCATTAATGATAAAGCCATGATGTTTTCTGGCAATCATTTTGACCTGAAAACTAACAATATAAAGTATATGTGAGCAGATGTTTTTGGTTCCAAGCTTCAAATCAGAAGTTGAGGCAAAAACGCGCTTTTCACAGTGAGAGGAAGTCAATGTGGCCTCTCTAGCTGGAAGAGACAAACTGTTAATGATACAGCCATGATCTTTTCAGGCAATCAGTTTGACCAGAAAACTAACAATATAAAGCAGATTTAAGCAGATGTTTTTGGTTCCAAGCTTCAAATCAGAAGTTGAGTCCAAAATGTGCTTTTCAGGCTGAGAGGAGCTCAATTTGGCCTCTAGCTGAAACAGAAAAACCGTTAATGATACAGCCATGATCTTTTCTGTCAATCATTTTGACCTGAAAAACTAACAACGAAAAGTAAATTTGAGCAGATGTTTTTGGTTCCAAGGTTTGAATCAGAAGTTGAGGCCAAAAGGCGCTTTTTAAACTGAGAGGAGCTAATTTTGGCCTCTCTAGCTGCAACAGAGAAACCATTAATGATACAGCCATGATGTTTTCTGGCAATCATTTTGACCTGAAAACTAACAATATAAAGTAGATTTGAGCAGATGTTTTTGGTTCCAAGCTTCAAATCAGAAGTTGAGGCCAAAACGCGCATTTTACAGTGAGAGGAAGTCAATGTGGCCTCTCTAGCTGGAAGAGACAAACTGTTAATGATACAGCCATGATCTTTTCTGGCAATCATCTAGAGCTGAAAACTAACAATATTAAGTATATTTGAGCAGATGTTTTTGGTTCCAAGCTTCAAATCAGAAGTTGAGGCCAAAATGAGCTTTTCAGACTGAGAGAAGCTCAATTTGGCCGCTCTAGCTGAAACAGACAAACTGTAAATGATACAGCCATGATCTTTTCAGGCAATCAGTTTGACCAGAAAACTAACATTATAAAGCAGATTCAAGCAGATGTTTTTGGTTCCAAGCTTCAAATCAGAAGTTGAGGCCAAAATGTGCTTTTCAGACTGAGGAGAGCTCAATTTGGCCTCTCTAGCTGAAACAGACAAACCGTTAATTATACAGCCATGATCTTTTCTGTCAATCATTTTGACCTGAAAAACTAACAACATAAAGTAGATTTGAGCAGATGTTTTTGGTTCCAAGGTTTGAACCAGAAGTTGAGGCCAAAAGGCGCTTTTTAAACTGAGAGGAGCTCAATTTGCCTCTCTAGCTGAAACAGAGAAACCATTAATGATACAGCCATGATGTTTTTTGGCAATCATTTTGACCTGAAAAAACTAAAATTATAAAGCAGATTTAAGCAGATGTTTTTGGTTCCAAGCTTCAAATCAGAAGTTGAGGCCAAAATGCGCTTTTCAGAGTGAGGAGAGCTCAATTTGGCCTCTCTAGCTGAAACAGACAAACCGTTAATGATACGGCCATGATCTTTTCAGGCAATCAGTTTGACCAGAAAACTAACAATATAAAGCAGATTTAAGCAGATGTTTTTGGTTCCAAGATTCAAATCAGAAGTTGAGTCCAAAATGTGCTTTTCAGGCTGAGAGGAGCTCAATTTGGCCTCTAGCTGAAACAGAAAAACCGTTAATGATACAGCCATGATCTTTTCTGTCAATCATTTTGACCTGAAAAACTAACAACATAAAGTAGATTTGAGCAGATGTTTTTGGTTCCAAGGTTTGAATCAGAAGTTGAGGCCAAAAGGCGCTTTTTAAACTGAGAGGAGCTCATTTTGGCCTCTCTCGCTGCAACAGAGAAACCATTAATGATACAGCCATGATGTTTTCTGGCAATCATTTTGACCTGAAAACTAACAATATAAAGTAGATTTGAGCAGATGTTTTTGGTTCCAAGCTTCAAATCAGAAGTTGATTCCAAATTGAGCTTTTCAGACTGAGAGAAGCTCAATTTAGCCGCTCTAGCTGAAACAGACAAACTGTTAATGATACAGCCATGATCTTTTCAGGCAATCAGTTTGACCAGAAAACTAACAATATAAAGCAGATTTAAGCAGATGTTTTTGGTTCCAAGCTTCAAATCAGAAGTTGAGTCCAAAATGTGCTTTTCAGGCTGAGAGGAGCAAAATTTGGCCTCTAGCTGAAACAGAAAAACCGTTAATGATACAGCCATGATCTTTTCTGTCAATCATTTTGACCTGAAAAACTAACAACATAAAGTAAATTTGAGCAGATGTTTTTGGTTCCAAGGTTTGAATCAGAAGTTGAGGCCAAAAGGAGCTTTTTAAACTGAGAGGAGCTCATTTTGGCCTCTCTAGCTGCGACAGAGAAACCATTAATGATACAGCCATGATGTTTTCTAGCAATCATTTTGACCTGAAAACTAACAATATAAAGTAGATGTGAGCAGATGTTTTTGGGTCCAAACTTCAAATCAGAAGATGAGGCCAAAACGTGCATTTCACAGTGAGAGGAAGTCAATGTGGCCTCTCTAGCTGGAAGAGACAAACTGTTAATGATACAGCCATGTTCTTTTCTGGCAATCATCTAGAGCTGACAACTAACAATTTTAAGTAGATTTGAGCAGATGTTTTTGGTTCCAAGCTTCAAATCAGAAGTTGAGGCCAAAATAAACTTTTCAGACAGAGAGAAGCTCAATTTGGCCGCTCTAGCTGAAACAGACAAACTATAAATGATACAGCCATGATCTTTTCAGGCAATCAGTTTGACCAGAAAACTAACATTATAAAGCAGATTTAAGCAGATGTTTTTGGTTCCAAGCTTCAAATCAGAAGTTGAGGCCAAAATGCGCTTTTCAGAGTGAGGAGAGCTCAATTTGGCCTCTCTAGCTGAAACAGACAAACCGTTAATGATACAGCCATGATCTTTTCAGGCAATCAGTTTGGCCAGAAAACTAACAATATAAAGCAGATTTAAGCAGATGTTTTTGGTTCCAAGATTCAAATCAGAAGTTGAGGCCAAAATGTGCTTTTCAGGCTGAGAGGAATGTGCTTTTCAGGCTGAGAGGAGCTCAATTTGGCCTCTAGCTGAAACAGAAAAACCGTTAATGATACAGCCATGATGTTTTCTGGCAATCATTTTGACCTGAAAACTAACAATATAAAGTAGATGTGAGCAGATGTTTTTGGTTCCAAGCTTCAAATCAGAAGTTGAGGCCAAAACGTGCTTTTCACAGTGAGAGGAAGTCAATGTGGCCTCTCTAGCTGGAAGAGACAAACTGTTAATGATACAGTCATGATCTTTTCTGGCAACCATCTAGAGCTGAAAACTAACAATATAAAGCAGATATGAGCAGATGTTTTTGGTTCCAAGCTTCAAATCAGAAGTTGAGGCCAAAACGTGCTTTTCACAGTGAGAGGAAGTCAATGTGGCCTCTCTAGCTGGAAGAGACAAACTGTTAATGATACAGTCATGATCTTTTCTGGCAACCATCTAGAGCTGAAAACTAACAATATAAAGTAGATGTGAGCAGATGTTTTTGGTTCCAAGCTTCAAATCAGAAGTTGAGGCCAAAACGTGCTTTTCACAGTGAGAGGAAGTCAATTTGGCCTCTCTAGCTGAAACAGACAAACCGCTAATGATACAGCCATGATCTTTTCTGTCAATCATTTTGACCTGAAAAACTAACAACATAAAGTAGATTTGAGCAGATGTTTTTGGTTCCAAGGTTTGAATCAGAAGTTGAGGCCAAAAGGCGCTTTTTAAACTGAGAGGAGCTCATTTTGGCCTCTCTAGCTGCAACAGAGAAACCATTAATGATACAGCCATGATGTTTTCTGGCAATCATTTTAACCTGAAAACTAACAATATAAAGTATATGTGAGCAGATGTTTTTGGTTCCAAGCTTCAAATCAGAAGTTGAGGCCAAAACGCGCTTTTCACAGTGAGAGGAAGTCAATGTGGCCTCTCTAGCTGGAAGAGACAAACTGTTAATGATACAGCCATGATCTTTTCTGGCAATCATCTAGAGCTGAAAACTAACAATATTAAGTAGATTTGAGCAGATGTTTTTGGTTCCAAGCTTCAAATCAGAAGTTGAGGCCAAAATGAGCTTTTCAGAATGAGAGAAGCTCAATTTGGCCGCTCTAGCTGAAACAGACAAACTGTTAATGATACAGCCATGATCTTTTCAGGCAATCAGTTTGACCAGAAAACTAACAATATAAAGCAGATTTGAGCAGATGTTTTTGGTTCCAAGCTTCAAATCAGAAGTTGAGGCCAAAATGCGCTTTTCAGAGTGAGGAGAGCTCAATTTGGCCTCTCTAGCTGAAACAGACAAACCGTTAATGATACAGCCATGATCTTTTCAGGCAATCAGTTTGGCCAGAAAACTAACAATATAAAGCAGATTTAAGCAGATGTTTTTGGTTCCAAGATTCAAATCAGAAGTTGAGGCCAAAATGTGCTTTTCAGGCTGAGAGGAATGTGCTTTTCAGGCTGAGAGGAGCTCAATTTGGCCTCTAGCTGAAACAGAAAAACCGTTAATGATACAGCCATGATGTTTTCTGGCAATCATTTTGACCTGAAAACTAACAATATAAAGTAGATGTGAGCAGATGTTTTTGGTTCCAAGCTTCAAATCAGAAGTTGAGGCCAAAACGTGCTTTTCACAGTGAGAGGAAGTCAATGTGGCCTCTCTAGCTGGAAGAGACAAACTGTTAATGATACAGTCATGATCTTTTCTGGCAACCATCTAGAGCTGAAAACTAACAATATAAAGCAGATATGAGCAGATGTTTTTGGTTCCAAGCTTCAAATCAGAAGTTGAGGCCAAAACGTGCTTTTCACAGTGAGAGGAAGTCAATGTGGCCTCTCTAGCTGGAAGAGACAAACTGTTAATGATACAGTCATGATCTTTTCTGGCAACCATCTAGAGCTGAAAACTAACAATATAAAGTAGATGTGAGCAGATGTTTTTGGTTCCAAGCTTCAAATCAGAAGTTGAGGCCAAAACGTGCTTTTCACAGTGAGAGGAAGTCAATTTGGCCTCTCTAGCTGAAACAGACAAACCGTTAATGATACAGCCATGATCTTTTCTGTCAATCATTTTGACCTGAAAAACTAACAACATAAAGTAGATTTGAGCAGATGTTTTTGGTTCCAAGGTTTGAATCAGAAGTTGAGGCCAAAAGGCGCTTTTTAAACTGAGAGGAGCTCATTTTGGCCTCTCTAGCTGCAACAGAGAAACCATTAATGATACAGCCATGATGTTTTCTGGCAATCATTTTAACCTGAAAACTAACAATATAAAGTATATGTGAGCAGATGTTTTTGGTTCCAAGCTTCAAATCAGAAGTTGAGGCCAAAACGCGCTTTTCACAGTGAGAGGAAGTCAATGTGGCCTCTCTAGCTGGAAGAGACAAACTGTTAATGATACAGCCATGATCTTTTCTGGCAATCATCTAGAGCTGAAAACTAACAATATTAAGTAGATTTGAGCAGATGTTTTTGGTTCCAAGCTTCAAATCAGAAGTTGAGGCCAAAATGAGCTTTTCAGAATGAGAGAAGCTCAATTTGGCCGCTCTAGCTGAAACAGACAAACTGTTAATGATACAGCCATGATCTTTTCAGGCAATCAGTTTGACCAGAAAACTAACAATATAAAGCAGATTTGAGCAGATGTTTTTGGTTCCAAGCTTCAAATCAGAAGTGAAGTCCAAAATGTGCTTTTCAGGCTGAGAGGGGGTCAATTTGGCCTCTCTAGCTGAAACAGACAAACCGTTAATGATACAGTCATGATCTTTTCTCGCAATCATTTTGACCTGAAAACTAACAATATAATGTAGATGTGAGCAGATATTTTTGGTTCCAAGCTTCAATCAGAAGTTGAGCAAATACGCTTATTAGGGTGAGAGGAGTTCAATTTGGCCTCGCTAGCTGAAACAGACAAACCACTAATGATACAGCCATGATCTTTTCTGGCAATCATCTAGAGCTGAAAATTAACAATATAAAGTCGATTTGAGCAGATATTGTTGGTTCCAAGCTTCAAATCAGAAGGTTGAGGCCAAAACGCTCTTTTCTCAGTGAGATAATGCCATTTTGGCCTCTGGAGTTGTAACAGACAAACCATTAATTATACAGCCATGATCTTTTCTGGCAATCATCTAGAGCTGAAAACTAACAATATAAAGTAGATTTGAGCAGATGTTTTTGGTTCCAAGCTTCAAATCAGAATTTGAGGCCAAAATGCGCTTTTCAGACTGAGGAGAGCTCAATTTGGCCTCTCTAGCTGAAACAGACAAACCGTTAATGATACAGCCATGATCTTTTCTCGCAATAATTTTGACCTGAAAAACTAACAACATAAAGTAGATTTGAGCAGAGGTTTTTGGTTCCAAGGTTTGAATCAGAAGTTGAGGCCAAAAGGGGCTTTTTAAACTGAGAGGAGCTAATTTTGGCCTCTCTAGCTGCAACAGAGAAACCATTAATGATACAGCCACAATGTTTTCTGGCAATCATTTTGACCTGAAAACTAACAATATAAAGTAGATGTGAGCAGATGTTTTTGGTTCCAAGCTTCAAATCAGAAGTTGAGGCCAAAATGCGCTTTTCAGACTGAGAGGAGCTCAATTTTGTTGGGATCTGGAGGTCTGTCCACTTTCTCCACCAGAGGGCGTAAGAGATATCCTGGATCTGGACCTGATGTCACCACCTGTCCCTCATCTGCTCATCAGGAGATCCGTACTTAAGGAGGCAGAGGGTTTCACTCCGGTGCCAGAGTGTTTGCCAGTAACGGTCAGCAAGCCTGAGCCAACAAGCCTGTCTGTAACTCTGACCCCCTGAGAACAGAACCTGATCTTTTTTCTCTCCTCTCTGCTCCTCAGATTGAACCTGCCTGAAACCTGAAACTCTGGAGAGTTTCTCTGCCGGTAATCTGCCTGTCAGTTCTCACAAGTTCTCTGGAGAAAAGTCCTGTCAAAGATCTGCCTACCCGCTCAAAGAAGATTACCGGAAACTCAATCAGTGATCTGCCTGCACTCAGTAAAGCTCTGCCTCCGCCTCTGCCTGCCGTCAGCCTCTGGACCCTCAAGGTTCCCCCCCTCTGCAGCTCTGCTCCACTCAAGAACAGTGAACCCACTCTAGACCAGTCAAATCACATCCTGGATTGATTAACCTGTGTGCTCTAACATAACCCTCTTGTGACCAGTCAAGCCACTCTCTGAACCATAACTACTTTGTACATTTATTGTCAAATAAATCTTTGAATTTTTCTTCTGCCTCCGAGTGTTCTGCATGTGGGTTAGGCATATTCGCCCGAAAATGACAAATTTGGCCTCTCTAGCTAAAAACAGACAAAACGTTACTGATACAGCCATAATGTTTTCTGGCTATCATTTTGACCTGAAAAAACTAACAATATAAAGTAGATTTGAGCAGATGTTTTTGGTTCCAAGGTTTGAATCAGAAGTTGAGGCCAAAAGGCGCATTTTAAACTGAGAGGAGCTCATTTTGGCCTCTCTAGCTGAAACAGAAAAACCGTTAATGATACAGCCATGATCTTTTCCGTCAATCATTTTGACCTGAAAAACTAACAACATAAAGTAAATTTGAGCAGATGTTTTTGGTTCCAAGGTTTGAATCAGAAGTTGAGGCCAAAAGGCGCTTTTTAAACTGAGAGGAGCTCATTTTGGCCTCTCTAGCTGCAACAGAGAAACCATTAATGATACAGCCATGATCTTTTCTGGCAATCATCTAGAGCTGAAGCTAACAATATTAAGTAGATTTGAGCAGATGTTTTTGGTTCCAAGCTTCAAATCAGAAGTTGAGGCCAAAATGAGCTTTTCAGACTGAGAGAAGCTCAATTTGGCCGCTCTAGCTGAAACAGACAAACTGTTAATGATACAGCCATGATCTTTTCAGGCAATCAGTTTGACCAGAAAACTAACAATATAAAGCAGATTTAAGCAGATGTTTTTGGTTACAAGCTTTAAATCAGAAGTCGATGGCAAAACATTCTTTTCAGACTGAGAGGAGCTCAATTTGGACTCTCTAGCTTAAACAGACAAACTGTTAATGATACAGCCATGATCTTTTCTGGCAATCATCTAGAGCTGAAAACTAACAATATAAAGTAGATTTGAGCAGATGTTTTTTGTTCCAAGCTTTGAATCAGAAGTTGAGGCCAAAATCTGCTTTTCAAACTGAGAGGAGCTCAATTTGGCCTCTCTAGCTGAAACAGAGAAACCATTAATGATACAGCCATGATGTTTTCTGGCAATCATTTTTACCTGAAAACTAACAACATAAAGTAGATCTAAGCAGATGTTTTTGGTTCCAAGCTTCAAATCAGAAGTTGAGTCCAAAATGCGTTTTTCAGGTTGAGAGGAGCTCAATTTGGCCTCTCTAGCTATAACAGACAAACCATTAATGATACAGCCATGATCTTTTCTGTCAATCATCTAGAGCTGAAAACTAACAATATAAAGTAGATATGAGCAGATGTTTTTGGTTCCAAGCTTCAAATCAGAAGGTTGAGGCCAAAACGCTCTTTTAACAGTGAGAAAAGCTCATTTTGGCCTCTGTAGCTATAACAGACAAACCATTATTGATACAGCCATGATCTTTTCTGGAAATCATCTAGAGGTGAAAACTAACACTATAAAGTAGATTTGAGCAGATAATTTTGGTTCCACGCTTCAAATCAGAAGGTTGAGGCCAAAACGCTCTTTTCACAGTGAGATAAGGTCATTTTGGCCTCTGTAGTTGTAACAGACAAACCATTAATGATACAGCCATGATCTTTTCTGGCAATCATCTAGAGCTGAAAACTAACAATATAAAGTAGATTTGAGCAGATGTTTTTGGTTCCAAGCTTCAAATCAGAAGGTTGAGGCCAAAACGCTCTTTTCACAGTGAGAGAATGCCATTTTGGCCTCTGGAGTTGTAACAGACAAACCATTAATGATACAGCCATGATCTTTTCTGGCAATCATCTAGAGCTAAAAACTAACAATATAAAGTAGATTTGAGTAGATGTTTTTGGTTCCAAGCTTCAAATGAGAGGGTTGAGGCCAAAACGCTTTTTTCACAGTGAGATAATGCCATTTTGGCCTCTGGAGTTGTAACAGACAAACCATTAATGATACAGCCATGATCTTTTCTGGCAATCATCTAGAGCTGAAAACTAACAATATAAAGTAGATTTGAGCAGATGTTTTTGGTTCCAAGCTTCAAATCAGAAGGTTGAGGCCAAAACGCTCTGTTCACATTGAGATAATGCCATTTTGGTCTCTGGAGTTGTAACAGACAAACCATTAATGATACAGCCATGATCTTTTCTGGCAATCATCTAGAGCTGAAAACTAACAATATAAAGTAGATTTGAGCAGATGTTTTTGGTTCCAAGCATCAAATCAGAAGGTTGAGGCCAAAACGCTCTTTTCACAGTGAGATAAGGTCATTTTGGCCTCTGTAGTTGTAACAGACAAACCATTAATGATACAGCCATGATGTTTTCTGGCAATCATTTTTACCTGAGAACTAACAACATAAAGTAGATCTAAGCAGATGTTTTTGGTTCCAAGCTTCAAATCAGAAGTTGAGGCCAAAATGCGTTTTTCAGGTTGAGATGAGCTCAATTTGGCCTCTCTAGCTATAACAGACAAACCATTAATGATACAGCCATGATCTTTTCTGTCAATCATCTAGAGCTGAAAACTAACAATATAAAGTAGATATGAGCAGAGGTTTTTGGTTCCAAGCTTCAAATCAGAAGGTTGAGGCCAAAGCGCTCTTTTAACAGTGAGAAAAGCTCATTTTGGCCTCTGTAGCTATAACAGACAAACCATTATTGATACAGCCATGATCTTTTCTGGCAATCATCTAGAGGTGAAAACTAACAATATAAAGTAGATTTGAGCATATAATTTTGGTTCCACGCTTCAAATAAGAAGGTTGAGGCCAAAGCGCTCTTTTCACAGTGAGATAAGGTCATTTTGGCCTCTGTAGTTGTAACAGACAAACCATTAATGATACAGCCATGATCTTTTCTGGCAATCATCTAGAGCTGAAAACTAACAATATAAAGTAGATTTGAGCAGATGTTTTTGGTTCCAAGCTTCAAATCAGAAGGTTGAGGCCAAAACGCTCTTTGCACAGTGAGATAAGGCCATTTTGGCCTCTCGAGTTGTAACAGACAAACCATTAATGATACAGCCATGATCTTTTCTGGCAATCATTTAGAGCTGAAAACTAACAATATAAAGTAGATTTGAGCAGATGTTTTTGGTTCCAAGCTTCAAATCAGAAGGTTGAGGCCAAAACGCTCTTTTCACAGTGAGATAATGCCATTTTGGCCTCTCGAGTTGTAACAGACAAACCATTAATGATACAGCCATGATCTTTTCTGGCAATCATCTAGAGCTGAAAACTAACAATATAAAGTAGATTTGAGCAGATGTTTTTGGTTCCAAGCTTCAAATCAGAAGGTACCATATTAACTCAGATTTATACAACCTATACTCTTCAACCACTTGATTACAACAACTTATCAACACTTCACCAAACCCTCACACCAAGCATGCTTCTAGGAACACAATAAAAGAAACATTGAAAATAAACCTTCATTATCCCAAAAATCAACTTTCTATCCAAAGGTTAGATTTATCTGACATATATACTTTTAAACCTAGTATAACCCTTCAAGCCAAAGATATACAGTTTTCCAAACTCATCTAATACAAAACAGTGCAACAGGTTTTGCTGGCAGGTAAGAACAAAGATATACCAACTGCAATGTTCCTACATTGAAACTCATCCCAGATATTATCTTTTATCCCATGTTTAACCCTTCCTGACCAAGGCTTCGGTTGTCTCCGGCTGGTCCACAAGTTAACTGTGGAGCATTTTCCGCTGGATAGGAACGAGCAATGGGGCAACGGTCGCTCGGCTCCCGCACTCGCCATGTATGTATGTATGGGTGTATATTTGTGTGGGTGTATGTATGTGTGGGTGTATGTATGTATTAATGGGTGTATGTATGTATTAATGGGTGTATAATTGTGTGGGTGTATGTATGTGTGGGTGTATGTATGTATTAATGGGTGTATATTTGTGTGGGTGTATGTATGTGTGGGTGTATGTATGTATTAATGGGTGTATATTTGTGTGGGTGCATGTATGTGTGGGTGTATGTATGTATTAATGGGTGTATATTTGTGTGGGTGCATGTATGTGTTGGTGTATGTATGTAGTAATGGGTGTATATTTGTGTGGGTGCATGTATGTGTTGGTGTATGTATGTAGTAATGGGTGTATATTTGTGTGGGTGCATGTATGTGTTGGTGTATGTATGTATGTATGTATGTATGTATGTATGTGTGTGTGGTGTGTGTGTGTGTGTGTCCGTCCTTACATTTCTATCCGTGCAGGGTCCCATCGGTGGGAGCACACTCACTGCAAGGGGTCCAAAATCGGAGTGGGGCCCAAAATGCTGGGCCCCAATCCGATTTCAATTCAAATGTGCTCAGCAGCCCCCCCCCGCCATTGCTTTTTTTTCCCATCTCTTAAAATTGGCCCGTATGGTAGCAATAATCGGGTATGTGTGCAAAGGTGTGTGTCCGTCTTCCGCTTTCCACCGGAAGTCAGATGTTACACTTCCCGCGATGTTGGATACACACCGCGCGAATTGGAAACTTTTGGCCAATCAAATCGCTGCACTGACAACACGGAAGGAATGTACACAAGTAACAGAAGAGTCAAGCCAGACGACGATAAACTGATTGAAAATCGGTGAGTATTTTACATTTCTCTGCCTCTGCATTCAACAGTTCGAGTCCGTGAGTTTTTTTTACACAACAGCATGATTTCATATTACTGTTAGCATTTAGTTTCTGGGGTTACAATAGTCGGAAGCTACCGGGAAGCTAGCGCGAAGCTAGCGCGAAGCTAACGCAGCTTCTGGTTTTTTTTTGTAAATATAAATTTTATTAAGCAAAATTTCCAATTTCATACAAGAGAGGCGATATAACCTTTTGCTGTATGAGCAATGCCAAAATAAATGGGGTACCGTTTCAGGATATGCAGAGCAGAAACTGTAATTTAAAAAAAAAGTTAAACTGGGTAGTACTTGTGTAAAATTTTAAATGAGTATATTCTACTTTTGGGACGGAAATGAAAATGGAAAAAAAATTCATTGCAGCTCATAAGATCCCCATCTGGAGAAATAAGCTGATTTACTAGAATAATACCTTGGTCAAACCATTCCTGAGAGACAGAGAGCTCAATTCGTGGCTCCGGCCAGTAATACGCCGTGCCATTTGCCGGCGAGCCACTGGAACTGCTGCAACGAGCTGCGACGAGCCATCGGAACTGTCACCGGAACTGCTGCTATATATATATATATATATATATATATATATATATATATATATATATATATATATATATATATATATACACATTATTTTATATATATATATTTATATATATATATATATATATACACATTATTTTATATATATATATTTATATATATATATATATATACACATTATTATATATATATATATATTTATATATATATATATACACATTATTATATATATATATATATTAGGGCTGCAACTAACGATTATTTTAAAAATCGATGAATCGGCCGATTATTTTTTCGATCAATCGATGAATCGGACAAAAAATATTTTTTATATTAACCTCTTTATTCCAAAATAAACATTTTAGACAGAACAAACAAGCACACAAGTACAGGTTGCTCATTAACTGTACTGGTGCTGTTGTGTATTAATCTGCACTAATCATAAGAATAAAATAAAGTTAATGTTTTATAAGTTTAAAGTTGTTTTCACAAATACTGTTATAAGAGCCATTCAAGGCCAAGAGGAGAAAAACAGAGCAATGAGTGTGTGTAACTGTTGAGGAGTGGAATCTGCAGGAAAACGCAGGGTTGAGGCCCCTTAGTGATAGGAAAGCACCCTCATGAAAATGAAATATTTGACATGTCAAGGTTGCCCAGCTCAGCAAAATTTGGCCATACAACTTGTGATAAATAGAGTTGTTATTTTCAAGGCACACTGTGCAGTACTGGTCCCAGAAAGGGTGATGCTTTGACTGGGACACAAGGGGGAACACTAGGCCAGACTGACATGGCTTGAAGTAGGGAAATGATTAGTTTCAACATGTTTGTGATTGAACTGTCATAAGTTTCTGATTTAAGTGCACCAGATGTCCTCATGGCCTGAGAGACTGCTCTCACAAGAATGTGATGTGGCTATGAATGTCATCGTGATTTGCAGATAAATGATAATGTGACCTTTACCAAAGACTGTCGTTTAAATATATAAAAATATGTTCTGAAGGGGGTTTTCCATTGATAAGAAATGTATAAAAGGGAGCTGTTTTCATCATTTGTTAGCTGATACTCACCGGTGACCAGCTCAGTGTGAATGTGCTGTTTTTGGCAATAAAGACCCTGGACCTGGACTCAGCTGCCTCTGCCTGAATTTGTGGATCTTTGTTTGAGACTTTTTCTGCTTTTTAAGAACTTTGAATTTTACAAAACTTAGCTTCAATTTTAAGTCGTCAAGAAGACAATAATAGACGACAAATTGGCGAGCCAGCCAGGAGAAAAGCAAAAAGGGGACGTCGGACGATCTGCAGGCACCAGCTGGAAGGCATGGAACCCCCAAACGGGCCCAGAAATTCACCGGTTAAAGGTGAGCTAATTTGTTATAATTTTCTAAATTAGTGGGGAACCAGCCTCCGGCGACTGCTTGTGGGTGTCAGGCGTCACAAAGCTCTTCTAAAAAGAACCTAGTTTTCCAAATTTAATAAAGTAATTTCCAAATTTGATAAGAATTTATATAAGAATATGCCAAAGGCAGACTAAGCTGAGGAAGGGTCCAGGTACGTATGAATGTATATGTATGAATGTATGTTTTAGGTGTTATTAATGTTTGTGTTAAACTGTTCTGTGTTTGAATTATCTTGTAAATAAGTTAAGCTTAACACGTGTTGTTCTGAGCAGATGATTGGTGAAGGGACAGATTGGTCAAAGCGTTTTGACATAGTCTGTGGAAGCCATAAATCCGGAACCAATAGTGTGCGCGTGTTACGTGAGGGTATCGGTGACTAAGGTAGTCAGCGTGCTCCACGAGACGGCTTAAGTAGTATTAAGGTATTGGAATAAAGGTATTGAGAGGCTAAGCGATAGCCAGGCTAAGGGATAGCCAGAATATTACCGATTAAGCGATAATCTGAGAATAGTACCGCTCGACCATCCGGAGGACGTCTATGCATTTCCAGTTATCTGGGTGCAGCCGGGGCAGCAGGGAAAAACGTATATGCCACTGTAGGAAACAGTGAGGAAAAGGAAGAAGTGCACTGTAAATATATATAATCATTTGTCTTGTGTGTCTTTGTTAGTGTGTCGAGTGAAAGAGTTGAGTAACTGAGGGGAAGTAAGGGGTGGGTGATATTAATAAATAAAGATTATAATATTGATAAAGCTTAAAGATATAATAATAAATTAATAGAAGTAATTAGTACAGAATATAGTTAAAAAGAATAACCTGAAAATTAATAAGGATTGGAAAACAAAATTGATAACTGAAGGAAAAAAAAAAAACAAAACAAAAAAAACAAAAACACAAGAGTTATGAGAATGAAATAAATTAACAAATTCCTAAATAAGATTGGAAAAAATTGTAAGCCTTTTAAGATAAAGATATTATAAGTATATATTATTACAAACTATAGTCTACATAAAGTAAAATATATAAGGTATAAAATTAGTGAAAGTGCAAAATAAAATTACAAATTTGTTTTATTAAAGATTTTATCTCAAAATTGAAGAGATCTAAATTTAGGAAGTAAATTAACTAGAAAGAAACTAAAAGACAAATAAACACAATCTGTATTGAAGAGAGCAGAACCAGTTAAGATAAAAATTAACTGAGGATTACAAAGACTGGTGAATAAGCACGGACCTGACGGTTGAGTGACTGCTAGTAGCCATGGGAACCAATATGAGCAAACAACAGTCTGACGGGCTGACGCCAGTCAAATTGGTAATAATGACACACCCATCCAATAAACGCAAAATTCAAAAATGCATGACCAAATGGCATAAGATGACATCTGGAAAAAATCTTTGGCCTAAAGAAGGCAGCTTTGATCCTTCATGCTGTGAGGAAGTTGAAGAAAGATTGAGAAATAAAGATAAAAAATGGGACCGAATGCTTTTGCATAAAAAACAGAGGCATGCTGAACAGAGAGACATCCTGCAATATTTCAAAGTAGAACACCAAAAGAGCCCAACAGCCCCTGAGTACATTGATCATAAGCCACCACCTTATCACCCTAGCGCAGCAGGTCAGTACCCAGTTGTGATAAAGTCAGGTAGCAAGGGAAAGATTACAGGACAACTTAAATTAGTTTTAGAAGAAGAAGAGGAAGAAACAGAAAAAGAAATGAGTAGCACACGGCAGGGAGAGTATGATTACAGCGGTGACTATGACGGATGGGATAAAACCCCAGAAGTAAGGAGGAAATCTACCCTTAGCCGTTCCCTACCCCCAGTACGTCACAGACATTTACCATACCCAAGAGGCCCCACCTGCCGCTCAGAGCCTAGGACCAAGTGAACACACAAAGGCCACACAGATCCCAAGATAGAGTTATTTTTGGAAGAAACTGAATCACTGGCAAAAGAGATAAACCAGGACTTGGTGCAACTAACGGAAACATTTGTACGACTCAAGGAGCAAGAGTTGGAAGAGAAAGCACAAAATAGACGATTAAAAAATTTAAAAGAGACAATAGAAAAACAAAAAGAGAAGAAAAGACGAGATGAAGAATTAGAAAAATTGAGGAGAATGGAAGCGGAGCAGCTTATAATAGAGGCCAAAACTGATTACCCAGACCTGCCAAGCCCACGGACTTTGTCTCTGATCGAAGAGGCAGGAAGGAGAGGGGGAAAAGACATGGAATATGAGGAAGAGGGAGGTGATGTGTCCGAATGGGAGGACATTGAAGGCTCAGACATACTGCCAACTACAAACCCATTCCATGAGGGGTTCAAGGAGGAAAGCAGGCCAGCAGCAAAAGAAAGGAAGCCACTCACAGCTGAGTGTGACGTGGGGCTACAAATAGTAAAAAGCGGCCCTAGCCCAATGGTGACCAGGTCCAAAACGCGACAGCAGAAGACAGGACAAGATCAAGGAGGGACCTATATGGCTCCCTTGCTGTCTAAAGGACCTCATGAAGACAGATACGTGCCATGGTCATTTATGGACATGATAACACTGGCTGGAAGGCTGACCCCATTGGCAGATGGTGCTGACAGATGGATAGAAAAGCTGGAAGAAATCACTGGAGGCATCAATCTGGCAGCTGGAGACATCAAGGCACTGCTAATTAAAACAGCAGGACACTCAGCAGCCAGAGAAGTGTTTGACGAAGCCCAGCTTCCAAGGGTCATGACCTCACACCAGTATGACAAGATACCATTCAACCAAATAAGACCCAAGGTGTGGGCAGCCTTAAGGAACAAATACCCCACCTGCAGTGATCCAACTAAGCTGAGACAAGAATGCCTAAAGGATGATGAAAGCCCCGCCCAGTTTCTGCACAGGTTCCAACAGAAATGGAAAACAGAGACTGGAAGTGATGGGAATGAACTGAAAACATCTGGCCCCCTGTTCAGAACCTACATCAGGGAGGCCATGCCCAAAGAAGTGCAAGCCAAACTGGACGGAGTTGTGGGGCTCATGAAGATGGACTGGCCTCTGTTCTCTGAGCATGTTATTCACTATGTAAACATTCATCGGGCCGAGAAACGGGCCTTTGAGGACCAAAGCAAGATGCTGGCCACCAAGTTAACCCAACTGCAGATTGGGGAATTGTCCAAAGCAAAGAAAGAGAAAGAGAAGCCCAAGCATCAAGCTGCACTGACTGTGGTGGCCACACCCCCAACCGAGGGAGCACCAACAGGGGAGGCAGTGGTACAAGCACCAGTAGTGTCTCCTGTTATTCCTCCACCCACACAGCAGATGCAGTATCCAGCAGCGCCACTCGTGGGAGGAGCCCTGCCACAGCAGATCCAACCCCAACCAGTCCCTCCTATTCATGTGCATCTAAACCAAGGAGGAGGTCCCCAACAAGCAACGTTCGGAAGGGGACAAGGGGGGCCACCCATGCGGGGAAGATGGAGGGGCCCACAAGGAGCCCCAAGAAGGCCCCCTCAAGGCCAATACCAGCAGATGCCACAAGCAGGTCCAGACATGGGACAACAGCGAGTGAGAATGCAATGCTGGGGATGTGGACAAATTGGACACATGCAAAGAGACTGCCCCACTAACCCATGGATGGGACCCCAGCCCCCTACTGCTGGACCAGCCACCTATGGAACGGGCCAAGACACGTACTGGCTATAGGGGTGCCCAGAGAAACCTGATGGAGAGGCCATTCTACCTGTATTAACCCAACGTCCACAAACAGAACCCACCATTGATGTCACAATATATGACAGCCATCATCGCTTCATGATTGATACAGGAGCGGCCTACTCCTGTATAGGGAAAAGTGGAATTGGCCTGCCTCTCTCAGCATCAAAGATTCGAACAGTAGGTTTCTCTGGGAAGACCCAAATAATACCCATGACTAAGCCAGTTCCCATGATCATAGGTGAAAAGACTGTGTGTGCACCACTGCTTTACTCAGAAGATACGCCCATAAATCTACTGGGTAGAGATGTGCTGTGCCAGCTCAATGCAAAAATTAAATGTACCCCTAATGGAATTTCTTTTGAAGCAACAGACAAGAATGAAGCCTACATGATGCCACTGGGCCTGCAAACAACCCCCCAGATAACAAGTCATGAGCCAGAAGACCAAGTATTTTGGCTGAAACTCACATCCCCAACCTCTTTCCTCCAACTGGAGTGGGAAACATGGAGACCCCTGATAATGAATCACTACGAGAAACCTAAAGAACCTTTTCTTCCTCTCCATTGTACCATGTTTTATGACAAAGGCAAAACACATGAAGACTACGAGAAAAGCTGGGATGAAGACATAAACAACAAAACAACTGTCATCCAGACCCACCTGGACTCGATCCAGGACCGACGGGCTCTGCGCATGCTGACAGGGCAGCAACAAGTCTCCCTCCGCAGCACCCCTCCACTAGCTCACAAACTTTAGATGTTGCACCGGTGTCGGGCACTGATGCATCCCCACTCCCCTCAACGTCAGGCGTCCAAAGACGTTCGGCCCGCTTGGCAGCTCACCAATCGCCAAGGTCAGGGGACTCTGAGGATGACAGTGTTCATTCTTATGCTTCCCATCCACCTTCTGATTCTGGTGGCAATGATGATGATCCTTCTGCCGCTGAGACTTCTTCTGGGTCTCACCCAGATCCATCCGTCGCTTAGGCACTGGACGAACTTCTTTCTTCTGACCTACCAGATGTTGGTGGAGTCCTGTCCCCTTCATATCCCTCACCTGCACCTTCCCCTTTCTTCCCCTCCCTTTCCCCTTCCTCCTCCGAAGCAAGTGGGCCGCCGATCCACTCGGTCCCGCCCACCCCATCGCCGTCTGGGCATCTCCTGTATGCGCTTTCTTCAGACTTTGATTAACTTTCTTGTTGTGTTAACCCTTTGTGGGCTAACAAGGGGGGATCTTATGAAAATTAATACTAACAGTTCACACACACAGTTAATGCGTCACACACAAACATGTGCACTAGCAATGGTAACACTAGCTACTAACCAAGGGGTAATCAATAATAATGATGGAGAAAATTTATCACTAATGCCTGTGCAAATCAAAGGATATGATTATGTAATGTCTGAAGAAATTTTAGGTAACTCAATGGGGAAACATTGGCTTGGAGTTCCACAAAGCATGGACTGCCGTGAAGATGGGATGGTGATCATTGAGGTAAGATGCAAAATGAACATATGCCAAAACACATTAACAGAGCAGGTAATGAAGGTAGGGAAAGCGCATAGAATGGTAAAATTGGTAAACAAAAGGCAGAAAAGAGATCTAGACAAATTAAAGACTGCACACTGGGAAACCAATATGTTCCAACAATGGATTCAGTACTCTGTCCAGGCAATGTTCAAAGCCAAAAAGCGCCCTAAAGATGATTGTATAGCCTGCTATAATGCTAAAAAATTACAAGCCCTTCAGATTATTCCTGGAAGTAAAATAGGCGACTGCCCAGATGTAACGGAGTGCTTTGCTCATTGTGCCATGCAGATGGCCGGAGGTCTTGCATCATTATCAAAAGACCACACAATATGCCCCAGAGCGCTGAACTCCTCAATAAATGATGTAATGAGCACTTTCTCCCTTCCACCAGTAGTACAAAAACCGGCTGAACTGATATTTCCGTTTTGTATAGCCCGAGGGAAAGAACTGGAAACAGTGACTAATAGATCCTCTAGACAGATGTGGACAACGGATAGACTGGTTACATGTAGTAATAGGACATGGTACCCACCAACAGCAGAAGGGAACCTCACCTACCACATTAAGTTTTGTCAAACGAGTCCCAATGCCACCATACGCTGTGAACAAGTAGTACCAGATGGGGGACATGTCATCTATGAGTTCCAACCTTCAAGTGTATCTCAGTATCGAATACTGAGCCTGGCGAGGGGATCTGTCCCCTTAGGTGACATTTTTTGGATGTGCCATAATGAGACACAAATGTTGGCCACATTACCCCCACAGTGGGAAGGCATCTGTGCACCAGTAATGCTGACAGGACAACTAAAGTTAATAGCAAATGACCCAATAGGTATCAATGTAACATCTAACGAAATAACCAATCGCGTTAAGAGAAGTACCCCCGCTAAACACGAGTGGAAAACATCAGATGAGGTATATATCACATGGGATCAGATCCCATATGGAGTACCTGAAGAACAGGTTGCCATAGGGAGTGATTGGATAAAAAGCGGAAGAGGGGCTGGTTCAGTACCAATCTACGGATCAATTTTTAATGCACAGTATATAGCTCGCAATAGCAGGTGGGTAAATCTCTTATGGTATAATCAACAAAGATTTATAAACTTAACAATAAAGGGCCTGGATTTGGTAAAGGAACAATTGCATGCAACTTCACTAATGGTTCTACAACATAGGTTCGTGCTAGAATCCCGCTTGGCTAGAGACCAAGGAATATGTGATTATATAGGGGAAGATTGTTGTACTTTAATCCCCATGCACACAGATGTAAATGGTAGCCTCACAGGAGTCCTACAGGAAATGAAACGAATGAGGGATGAACATGTGCTGCAGTCTAATTGGAACACTCAGCTGAAGGTATTCTGGGATTGGTTTCACAAGCTTGGAAGGGGAAAATATCTTGAGGCAGCAGGAATGATTCTAGGGGCAGTAATATTGATTATATTGATAGTTATGTGTTGCATCATACCCCTTGTTCGGGGACTGGTCTCAAGACTTGTTGTAAGGTTAACTGGTCAGTTCCCAGTTGTAGAGATACAATTGGACCAAGCGATATAAAACATAACCATGATCACCTTCCACCCTCACCAGGTACGTGCATTTCTTTAATAACAACAGTGTATATATGTAAATATTTTGTATTACAAGGACTTATTTACTTACTCACGTAGACATAGCAACTTGCATGCTGAATAATCCATAGATATAAGAGATATTATGCCTTCAGATGATGCCTAAATTTGCCATACTATGTCCCCACAGGTAGATTATTGAACATGGCAGAGGCTAGTTATGATGAATATGAAGAAAACCAAATGAATTTACAAGCTGCACTGGCGTCGTTAGGCCCGTCACTAGGGGTAGGATGCCCATATCTTCCTCCCAGGCACCTACTAGATCCTGCAGAGGGGCCAAGCAGAACACCTTCGGTTTGGAGCAAACCTATGATGACACCCAGCAGGCAGCCTGAGGATCAACCAATGATGACACCCAGAAGGCAGCCTGATGATCAACCACCATCACCTACTGGGAAGCCACTGTCCATCTCGTCATCACAGGGGAACCTCAGTATCGATTTCGGCCCAACCAGCACCCCTGCCAGTCCTGAGAATCCCAAGGATCGACGACCGCCGTCACCCCGCCAATGTAATTATCCGCCACCACCCCTTACAGGCGTACTGGCTATGTTCATGATCGTAGCAGATGACATAAAGCTTGATCTTGCCGAAGCTCATCATGTTGCAAAGTTCTTGGCTCATCCGCTGGAGTCGTACGACACCAACAATGACCTCAAGCCTGAAATCACCTCTATGACCACAGCAGTTTATGCCCAATTCATGAAGGGTCTGGTGCACCCCGAGCCACGTCGGTCCTTTGAACGGATGCGCCGCACCATGTACAAACGCAAAGTAAAGGCTGGGAATCGGCAGTTGACCCGAGACAATCTGGAACTGAGGCAGCAACTTCGGGATGCACAGCAGACCATTATCAACCTACAAGAGCAGGTGATGCAGCTGACCGCTGATCTGCAGCGTATGGCTCCGTATACCCAGGGGGGCCCGAACGGAGGGCAGAATTATGGACAGAATTATGGAGGCATTATTATTATTAATATCAACTTCAACGCCATACTGGATATAAGGACAATGCTGATTATTGATGATTATGCATACCTATGTTAAAAATATTGGTAGAATTGTATACTTAATGTGACAGTACAAGTACTGTGCAGGAGAGTGCCACATGGTTACTCCTATGTTGGATGTAATGACGGTCCTTTGACCACTAGAAGATGTGTTTGCCTGGCATAGTCCGGGCCTGATGAAGCTTTTTGTTTGTGTGTGTGTATTTATGGGTGTGAAAGACCACCTATGTAGGGGATAAATGCAGTGACCTCGTAACACAAGATGCTGCTTGGGCATTGGTATTTGCCTCTGCTGAGAAAACAGAATTAGAAAATCTTGCTAAAAAAAAAAAAAAAGTAAGCAACGAGGACGGGTCCTCTTAAGGGAGCCAAGAGGGGGATCCCTCTTTGTTTTTGTATATTCCGTTTTCTGCATTCTATCAGTTTAACATTTACACATTCTCCACCATGTTTTATATTACTCACTTCAACTATATGGTGTGTGTTTAATCTCACGTTTGGTTTGGTGTGCACAATATATATATATATATATATATAAACTTTTGTCACTTGTGTGAGTTCACATTTAAGGTGTTTTAGATTAGTCATCACCTGCACAATCACTTATTTGATCCATTTAGGATCAAAGGGGGGAAATGTTGTGTATTAATCTGCACTAATCATAAGAATAAAATAAAGCTAATGTTTTATAAGTTTAAAGTTGTTTTCGCAAATACTGTTATAAGAGCCATTCAAGGCCAAGAGGAGAAAAACAGAGCAATGAGTGTGTGTAACTGTTGCACCTGGCTCTAGAGGAGTGGAATCTGCAGGAAAACGCAGGGTTGAGGCCCCTTAGTGTTAGGAAAAGTACTCTCATAAAAAATGAAATATTTGACATGTCAAGGTTGCCCAGCTCAGCAAAATTTGGCCATACAACTTGTGATAAATAGAGTTGTTATTTTCAAGGCACACTGTGCAGTACTGGTCCCAGAAAGGGTGATGCTTTGACTGGGACACAAGGGGGAACACTAGGCCAGACTGACATGGCTTGAAGTAGGGAAATGATTAGTTTCAACATGTTTGTGATTGAACTGTCATAAGTTTCTGATTTAAGTGCACCAGATGTCCTCATGGCCTGAGACACTGCTCTCACAAGAATGTGATGTGGCTATGAATGTAATCGTGATTTGCAGATAAATGATAATGTGACCAAAGACTGTGGTTTAAATATATACAAATATGTTCTGAAGGGGGTTTTCCATTGATAAGAAATGTATAAAAGGGAGCTGTTTTCATCATTTGTTAGCTGATGCTCACCGGTGACCAGCTCAGTGTGAATGTGCTGTTTTTGGCAATAAAGACCCTGGACCTGGACTCAGCTGCCTCTGCCTGAATTTTTGGATCTTTGTTTGAGACTTTTTCTGCTTTTTAAGAACTTTGAATTTTACAAAACTTAGCTTCAATTTTAAGTTGTCAAGAAGACAATAATAGACGACAGTCTATGGCAGCACAGAGCTGACAAACTAGTAACTATAGATCAGTGATCTTCAACACGCTCAAAGGTTACCTGTGGAGTACCACAGGGATCAGTGCTAGGACCAATTCTCTTTACTTTATACATGCTCCCAATTGGTAGAGTTATTAGACAGCATGGGATTAATTTTCAATGTTATGCTGATGATACCCAGCTATATCTGTCTATAATCCAGATGAAGCTAACCCATTACATAGATTACAGGCATGTCTTGAAGACATAAAAACCTGGATGACTCTTAACTTTCTGCTTCTGAATGCAGACAAAACAGAAGTTATAGTCTTTGGACCAGAGTCTCTGAAAAAGAAGCTGATTAGTCAGTCACTTCATTTGGATGGGATTAAACTGATTTCAGATAATAAAGTAAAAAATCTTGGTGTTATTTTTGATCAGGACCTGTCATTTAAGTCCCAGATCAAAGAGGTTTCTAGAATTTCCTTCTTTCATCTGAGGAATATTGCAAAAATGAGAAATCTCCTGTCCAGGGGTGATGCTGAGAAACTAGTCCATGCATTTGTTACTTCAAGGCTGGACTATTGTAATTCTTTACTATCAGGAAGTCCACAAACTGTAGTTAAAAGCCTTCAGCTGATCCAAAATGCTGCAGCCAGAGTTCTGATGAAAATGAAAAAGAGAGATCATATCTCTCCTATCCTGGCTTC
The DNA here is from genome assembly GCA_030533445.1 of Cyprinodon diabolis. Lineage (NCBI taxonomy): Eukaryota > Metazoa > Chordata > Actinopteri > Cyprinodontiformes > Cyprinodontidae > Cyprinodon > Cyprinodon diabolis. The sequence continues at coordinate 46,250,400 of CM060072.1, read as the reverse complement.
TCTTCATTGGCTTCCTGTTAAATCCAGAATAGAATTTAAAATCCTCCTTCTCACATATAAAGCCTTAAATGGCCAAGCTCCATCTGATATCAGAGATCTGATTGTTCCTTATGTTCCTAACAGAGCACTTCGCTCTCAATCTGCAGGTTTACTAGTGGTTCCTAGAATTTCTAAAAGTAGAATGGGAGGCAGATCTTTTAGTTATCAGGCTCCTCTCCTGTGGAACCAACTACCAGTTTTAGTCCGTGAGGCAGACACCCTGTCTACTTTTAAGACTAGGCTTAAAACTTTCCTTTTTGATAAAGCTTCTAGTTAGAGTGGCTCAGGTTATCCTGAGCTGTCTTTAAAGTTATGCTGCTATAGGCTTAGACTACTGGAGGACATAGGGACCCCCATTTAATCATTCTGCTTCATTCTCTCTCTGTTCTCCTATTCTGCAGAATCTGTTTGTTCAATCTCTAACCTTCTGCTCTCTCTGCTTTTCCTCAGAGTAGCTTTGCTTCGTCTGTTCCTGTTTGGCTGTGACGTCATCCTGGAAAGAAACATCAGCTGTGCTGCTTCCATCAACACCCTTGTTTATAGATGTTGGAGATCGGCCTGTTTTCCAGTGTGGTCCTGTTTCTCTGACTGTGACTAACTGGATGTGCTCTCTTCATCCTCTGACATGGGAGCTGGCTCGGAGCTCGTCTGCCTGGCTGTGTGTTTCCTGGACGGGGCCGCCTGTGGAGCTGGTTGACAGTTGCCTTTTGTATCTATGCTTCTTTTTCTATGTCTGCTTCCGTCTCCTTGAACCCCAGTCGGCCTCAGCAGATGGCCGCTCACACTGAGCCTGGTTCTGCTGGAGGTTTCTTCCTGTTAAAAGGTAGTTTTTCCTCTCCACTGTCGCTACAAGCATGCTTAGTGTGAGGGATTGTATTTGAGTCAATGAGTCGATGCAATCAACTGGTTTTCCTTAGATTGTAACGATCTTGGTTCTGTTGTTTTTCTTTAAGTTTTCTGTTTCAAGTTTAGCCAGGTTTTTCATTGTTTTCTAGCTTTTTTGGTGTGTCTGGATTCATTTAAGTTGCTTAGGTTTTTCTGTCTGTCCTCTGCTGCCTCCTTGTGTTCTTTTCCCTTGGCTTCCTCGTCAGCTCTAATCACACCTGTTCCCTATCAGCTCATTAACTCTACCTTTGTTCAGTCAGCCATAAATACTCTCCCTCTGCAGTCCCTCTTTGCTGGTTCCTCATCTTACCTTTCCTCACCCTGGCTCCTTGATGGTTTTCCCCTGATGTCTCCATGGTTCTTGTTAGTGTTTGATTTTTACATTGGATTTTTGGATTCCTGTTTTTGTTTAACATTTTTAAGTTGGATTTTTGGATACCTGTTTTGTTTGCCTGAACTCTCATTAAACCCTCCAAGAACTCACCTCTGCCTCTCAGCTTCTGCTTTTGGGTCCAATCTAAAACCTTTACACCAAATCGTGACAGAAGGAACCAGCCAACAATGGACCCAGCAGAACACGGCCCGGACGCCCACAGGAGAATTTCCATTATTCTCAGGAATGCTCTGGACTCCATAGCCGCTCTCAGTCCGCCTTGGAAGAGGGTGAGTGCGGCTGACCAGTTGAAGCCAGTATTCCTCTCTAACTCCTCACTTCTATCACCCCAAGTTTTATCTGAACTATTCGAGGAGTTGGAGTGGAACCGCCGAGCCGCCTTTGCCCAACTCTGCAATAGACCTCCACCACCCAAACCATCTTTCCATCACCTTCCCACTCTGCTGTCTCTTACCTCCGATCCTGTTCCCCCACCATTACCAGCTGTTGGTCCTCCCCTGTCATCTACTTCCTCCAGGCGTAAGCAACGCCGCCGGGGGAGGAAGAAAACCACCTCTCCGGCGGGTCAGCCTGACTCCTTTTTCAGTCCCTCTCTTAACCTGGTTGGTTTCCCCTATGGCTTTAGTCGTCACCTCCATGACAAACAGCTAGCTTCTCGGGTTGGTAGGTTTAGACCAGCTTCCATAACTACACCCCCCACAGTCAGAGCTCCCCATATACCAGAGTCAGATCTCTGGGGTTTCTTTTATGGGGAGAGGGAAGATCTTTTCCCTTTTCTGCCATCTCCATCAGCTCCTAGCAGTCCAGTTTCCCTAGCTCCAGAACCTGTTAGCGAACAAGTTAGCCTAGCACCAGAGGCCGTTAGCAGGCTAGTTAGCCTAGCACCCGAGACCCCTGAGCCTGCTCTGTGCCGTCCGGAGACCCCTGAGCCTGCTCTGTGCCGTCTGGAGACCCCTGAGCTCGCTCTGCTTCTTCCTGAGACTCCTGATGTGGAACCACAGTCGGCGGGCTCCCCTGTTCCTGATCCGGAGCAGCAATCGGCGGGCTCCCCTGTTCCTGATCCGGAGCCGCAATCGGCGGGCTCCCCTGTTCCTGTCCTGGAGCCGCAGTCGGCGGGCTCCCCTGTTCCAGTCCTGGAGCCGCAGTCGGCGGGCTCCCCTGTTCCAGTCCTGGAGCCGCAGTCGGCGGCCACCTCAGAGCCTGTTCCTGAGCCGCAGTCGGCAGCCACCTCAGAGCCTGTTCCTGAGCCGCAGTCGGCGGCCACCTCAGAGCCTGTTCCTGAGCCGCAGTTCCCTGAGAGACTTTTTCCGCGCTGCTGAAACTGAGTCGGCGTCCCCCAAGGTTCCTGCGTCTGAGACGGCGTCCCCCAAGGTTCCTGCGTCTGAGACGGCGTCGGCGTCCTCCAGAGACTCTCCTTCGTCAGAGACACCGTCGCCGCCGTCGGCCTCCAGAGCGTCTGCCACGCCTCCGGCCCCGTGGCCGGCCTCCAGAGCGTCTGCCACGCCTCAGGCCCCGCGGCCGGCCTCCAGAGCGTCTGCCACGCCTCAGGCCCCGCGGCCGGCCTCCAGAGACTCTTCGTCGCCTCCGGCCCCGCGGCCGGCCACCAGAGACTCTGCCTCGCCTCCGGCCCCGCGGCCGGCCTTTCAGAGACTTTCGGTTTTCCTCGCCCACTCTGGATGGGTTGCGTTTTGTTTCTTGGACTGTTTTTGCCTTCTTGCCCTCCTTCCTGGTTCCCCCTCCGCCCACCCGGGGTTTTTTGTTTTTGGACATTAAAGGGGCGTCTGGAATCCGCCCTTAAGTGGGGGGGCTCTGTAACGATCTTGGTTCTGTTGTTTTTCTTTAAGTTTTCTGTTTCAAGTTTAGCCAGGTTTTTCATTGTTTTCTAGCTTTTTTGGTGTGTCTGGATTCATTTAAGTTGCTTAGGTTTTTCTGTCTGTCCTCTGCTGCCTCCTTGTGTTCTTTTCCCTTGGCTTCCTCGTCAGCTCTAATCACACCTGTTCCCTATCAGCTCATTAACTCTACCTTTGTTCAGTCAGCCATAAATACTCTCCCTCTGTAGTCCCTCTTTGCTGGTTCCTTGTCTTACCTTTCCTCACCCTGGCTCCTTGATGGTTTTCCCCTGATGTCTCCATGTTTCTGGTTAGTGTTTGATTTTTACATTGGATTTTTGGATTCCTGTTTTTGTTTAACATTTTTAAGTTGGATTTTTGGATACCTGTTTTGTTTGCCTGAACTCTCATTAAACCCTCCAAGAACTCACCTTTGCCTCTCAGCTTCTGCTTTTGGGTCCAATCTAAAACCTTTACACCAAATCGTGACATAGATAGAAAACTTTGAATCAATTTGACTGTATGATCTGGTTGAACTGTAAAGTGCCTTGAGATGACATGTGTTGTGAATTTGGCGCTATATAAATAAACTGAATTGAATTGAATCGAAAATTGATCTCTATTTACTTTATTTCTATTTCTTCGCTGGATTGATGATTGCCTGAAAAAAGTGAAGCCACCGTCCACCATGCTGGTACTCCCCACTCCCACAGAGACGCTCAGTAAAAATGCCTTCTAGTGTAGAGAGTAAGTGCCTGTGGGGACTTGTTTTAAAGGTAATTAGTGTCAGTGTGTCTACATACTTGTATAGTTTTTTTTTTCAAATTATCAGATTCTGATAACTAAGAGCAAAAAGCAAAATATGAGCTTGATGTTGCCTGGTATTTTACCAGTTTATGAGATTTGGCTAGTGTAGAAACTGAAGCTCTGTGGAGTTATTACATTGCTTCATTAAATTAGCTGTATTGTAAATCTGTCAGATTTGAAGGCTAATGCACAAACACAGCATTGAGGTATATGGCAGGCATCCCCAAACTTGGTCCTCAAGGGCCGCTGTCCTGCAGGTTTTAGAGGTTTCCTTGCTCAAGAACAGCTGATTTTAATTGAAAGCTGATTAACAGGCTTTAGCTCCACTGCAATCATTACAAACAGCTGTAGTTGTCCACCTCCAGTCCAGGACTACCTCCTCTGATCCAGTTCTCTGAGCCTCCATTGCCTCCTGCAGTCAAGTGGATTCTGTGGTGCTGCAACATCAGCTGGCTGCATTGTTGCAGACCAGCCTCCTATAAGTAGTCTACTCACTATCTGCAGCACCACATTCCTCATGTCTGTAATCTGAGACTTTGATTTCGACATGCTGTGTTTGTGTTCTAATGCTTTCTTGCAGTCTGTAGTTCTTGGAGCCAATGGCATCCCCAGCTGGGATAAGGTTCTGGCTGTGTACCTGGGGTCCCTCCCTCAGGCTCTGTACCTGGACCAGAAGCAGGTCACAGAGGTCATGTTCCTGTGGTCTGCTCTTCCTGATGGGGACAAGAGGAGGATCCACTATCAGCCCAGACACATAACCAAACTGGCCCATGGTCGCTTCAAGGCTCCCAAGAACACTGGAGTGACCCCAGGTGTGGACAGTGTGAAGAGGTGCCTGATGGGTCATTCAGGGGTCTATCCCAGTGGTCCAGCACCAGCTGCTTAGTGGAGGACATGTGCATCAACCTGTGCTCGCTGCACAGTCTGTCTGGCTTCCTCTGTGGACCAAAGTCCTGAGCGACTACCCCCACATCAGAGAACTGGTACTGAACTGCCACTCCCTGATGGAGGCCACCTGTCTGCAGCAATTCCTCCTGAACCAGAGGACCCTTATCCAGTGGTACGTACAATAGGCTTCACACTAAAATCTGAAAGAAATATGTTGCAGCAAAACATAATGATGACAATTTGTGATTGTAGGTTTAATCGAAGGCAGAGCAGCCAGGAGTTAAGTGTCCTCACCCAGGGCCCAGGTTTATATGACAGGTCAATAAATGATGAAATTAAATGACTGTTTAAAATGTAATTAAGGAAAGGCAAGATTAACTTCTTTCTAAAAGAACATTTTGCAATTACTTTCATGTAATTAGAATATTTCATTCCACGTTTTTGCTACAAACTATTTAAGCAATGTGGTCATTCTTCCATCTTCATATTTATGGTTAGTGGCCATGTTTTATGCAAAAAAAAAAAACTATGGCTATGGAGAGGGAGTCTACGCCAGACATCACTGAGATTCTTCTGGAGGATGGAAGCATCTTAGAAATCACTGGGAAACTCTGAACCCTTTGAGGAATCATTGAAACAAGGAACTCTGGAGTTGATGGCAGAAATTGATGGCAAGACCATCACCAAGCTGTGCCAATAAACCCAACCTTTTATTTAATAACTTCTAGAATTCTTTTTTTGTACTTTAAACTGAAAAAAAAATATGCATTCAATATAGGGGTGGAACGGTTCACAAGATCCACGGTTCGGTTCGATTCACGGTTTCGTGGTCACGGTTTTCGATTCGGTATATGTTGATTGTTACCCCGAAATCCCATAAAAATTTATTAAATGAATGGAAAAAATCCCCCAAAAAATAATGGATTATAATTATTTTAAATGATCCGTGGAAACCCTGGATCATTTCCGTATGTTTTGCTGCTTTGAATGTAATCATCTGGCGCTGCCCTCTACCATCTCCAAGGAACTCAGAGCGGAGCGGACGGGAGCCACAGTGGAGGCTGCAGGCTTTGCTGAGCAGCCGGTCTGGAGCGCAGCGGGGCGGAGCGCTGATGGAGTATGAGGGATTTCGGGGTTAGCATGACATGTTGGTCATGTTGCTGTTAGCATAAACAAAACATGTTGCACAATGCTTGCACACTGTTGCACTTTTATCCACAGCTGTCTTTCCGCCTTCATCGTAGGTCACTCTAAATGCAAAGTGGTCCCATACAGCAGACCTATAAAGTGCTGCTGGCGCGTCTTCCAACTCCTGTTCTTTCCCACTCGCCATACCCACACAATTCTCCACAACAACTGATTTTTTTTCTGCTACACCCGGCTACGCTGCTTCGCTTCTTCTTCTTGTTTACTACTGGTGGTTGGCTTTGGTCGCAGTACCGCCACCTTCTGCTCTGGAGTGTAATCGCTTCGCCTATGAGAAAAAGGAGCAGCGCATGAACCGAACGAAACACACGCGAACCGAACCGAGACAGTCGAACCGAACGGTTCGGACGGTTTTCATAAATCGTCCCATCCCAAAACAAAAAAGAATTTATATTGAATTAATAATTTTTCAGATTTAAGTACTATAAGCTTTTGGTATTTAAAAAAAAAAAGATTTATTGCATTTCTTCCAGTGTCTTCAACAATATGAAGTTAAGCTTCTGATCATTTCCATCACTTTGATTCTGTGATTAGATTCAGTGACTGCAAATACTTAAAGCTCTGATTTTATTGGCTTCTATCTTGGCTTCTATGTCTGATGGTCTATGATTGGATTCTGTGACCGCTGATAATTAAATGACTTCTTGCATAACTTTCATGATTGTTATAATTTATACCATGTGTTAACCATAAGTGGAAAATTGGACTTAAGTTGCAAGCATTTACAGATATGTATAACACATCAGATTTCAGGAGCAGATCTTGCGTTAATGTAGGCAGACATTTTGTCTATGGCAGCACAGAGCTGACCAACTAGTAACTACAGATCAGTGATCTCTATTTACTTTATTTCTATTTCTTCGCAGGATTGATGATTGCCTGAAAAAAGTGAAGCCACTGTCCACCATGCTGGTACTCCCCACTCCCACAGAGACGCTCAGTAAAAATGCCTTCTAGTGTAGAGTTTGGCTACAAAAGCGAGCAGCAGCAGCAGCTGCCTGTGGGGACTTGTTTTAGAGGTTTCCTTGCTCAAGAACAGCTGATTTTAATTGAAAGCTGATTAACAGGCTTTAGCTCTACTGCAATCATTACAATCAGCTGTGCTAAAGCATGGAAACCTCTAAAACCTGCAGGACAGCGGATATTGAGGACCAAGTTTGGGGATGCCTGGTATATGGCATTAGGCATGCACAATTTACAAATAAAAATAATACTATAGCGTTAACAGACATGTACTTGTAATTCAGTCTTTATGTTAAATCTTAAAATTATTTGCAAGATGTAATTACCACAATTACACATACAGAATTACTAAATACTTTGGTAATTTAACAAAAACAGCTTGCATTTAGAAAAAATACTTCATCTTTTTGTCAAAAATAAATTCCCATTACTATGCTGCTCCTCGATGAAAAGAACATAAAAAACAAACAAATAGGAAACAATAACTGAGTAATAACATTTTTATAATCAGTATTTTAAATAAACATATTGACTCGTTGGCGAAGCCAAAATATCCCACAGTTCCTGAATGTCTCTCAACATTGTGTTCCCGGTTCCTTGAGGGTAAAATGCTTTTTACTGTCCGTTTCACCGAGCAGATAGGTCGCTTCTAATTATGTCCGTCATGAAAATATGTATTTTATCGAAATATGTGAGATATTAAAGAACAGTATAATTCATTCAAATCGTAAAAATTCAAAAAAAATATCCACTGGACTTGGTTTTCAAGATTTGAAGACGTTTCGCCACCTCTCCAGGAAGCTTTCTCAATTGAAATGTCTGGATCCGCAGTGAGTTTGAGTCTTATTTGGACAAGGCCTTGTATTGCTTGGAAACATGCAAATGGTAACCGATGAATGGGTCGTTTAGTTCCATCGTTAGCCTGTAATATCTGAACCTGTCGTCTTCAAAAAAACCAAGTCCAGTGGATTTTTTTTGAATTTTTGCGGAATGACTATGACCTGGATGACTGAGAACCTTCATCAGCAAAATTCATTCAAAATTGCTACATTGAAATAACCAAATTTGGAAACGGTTTCCATTTATTTTTATCAATTCGACGAGCCGTGCTAACCGTTAGCTACCGTTAGCTTAAATGCTAAGATTGACGGCTAGTTTTAATTAATTTCGGAAAACGTACCGGTAGGACCGATATGTCTTTTCTATGATTTGAATTGAGAATGATCTTTGTTTTTACTTATATTTATTTTTATTTATTTATTTTTTTTGCTAAATAACCAATCGCCTCAGCCTCTATGGAAGGGAGCTGGAACAATATTGAGGTTAACTAGCCACTCTGGTTTAGTAAAGGCAAAGGCTGATTTTTTTTTTTAACCATAGCCCGGCTTGCTCTGTCTACATGATCGGGTACGTGCATTTGGCACACAATGTGTGTGGAGAGCCATTTCATTCAAAATTATGTAAATTAATATTGCTATTGATAAATTGTCAATATATATTTGATTAAGCAAAGAAATATCTCATGAAATAAAAAACAAATGCCTTACAATAAAAAACTTTTTGTAAAGCTACTCTATGTATTGAGTGACTTAGGTTATTTAGCTCAGTATTTCATTTTAACCTTTAATTTCATGTTCTGATATTCAATGAAGGAGGAGAGATTTCTCTGTGAAGTGGTGCTGGTTAGGATTGGCTGAATTTGCAGAAACTGAAATATCCAATCACATTATTTCCACTTCCTAAGCTGTGTTTGGTCCTGTCACTACCCAATCTGTACCGGATGCTTGATCTATACCATCCGCTCATTTGCTCATGTGCAAACATATATTTATCTTATATTTGTTTCTATCCTTAAATCACCAGAGAATGCTTCACAATAGATTTCGAAAATATTTAATGACTTTTCTGAGCCACAGAAAATAATACTCCATTATGAAATATAGCAATCAATCAATAAATTACATAACAAATATTTAAATACATTAAAACTTGAAATATAATAAAAATGATAAGAATTATCTTCACATGTTTTGTTTTATTTCATTGGGATATTTCTTTTAAGGAATATAATTGACTATTCATCAGTAGCAATATTTGTCTGTTTTGATGCATCTAGAAACATTTAACAGCCTTATTGTTCTCTAAACCATTGGAACATCTCCTTTTGATCAGCTGCAGCCAGAGCCATAATACTGATACTGGCTGATTCCAGCTTCTATCAGCTGAAGTAACACTCTGCAAGCCTGGATTCTGTTGAACAGGCTTTTTTTTGACATATTATGAATCACTACTGGTTAAAGCATTTTTATCTGCTTTGTAATAGGAGCTGGATGTGATGTTGAGTTAATGTCATACAGTAGAACTGGAATTTCACAACTGATAAGATAAGATAATCCTTTATTTGTCCCACAGTGGGGAAATTGCAGCGTTGCATCACAGTGAACAGTACAGTAGGAAAAAAGAAGAATACAAAGTATACAAAATATTTAAAAAATATACATTAAGTATATACAGACAAGGCAACACTGGTATAAAGTGACAACAGTAAAGTTCTGTGCAAATGATTGATTGTATTAAATTATTGCAGAGTTAAATAGATATGAGTGAAGTATACAATAGATATGCAATAATAACAGGTAAAGTGACGGTGGACATATGGTTGATACGGAGCTAGCATTGTTGGTTGTACAGTCTGACAGCAGCAGGAAGAAAGGATCTGTGGAATATCTCCTTTATACAGCGTTGGTGTATCAGTCTTTCACTGAAGCTGCTCTCCAGAGAGAGAGAGTGTCCTTCAGGGGGTGGTCCTCATGGTCCAGCATAGACATGAGTTTGGACAGGGCCCTCCTGTCCCCCACCTGCTGTACAGAGACCAGAGGACAGCCCAGGACTGAGCTGGACCTCTTGATGATCTTGTCTAGTCTTTTTCTGTCCCTCTCCGTGATGCTGTTGCCCCAGCAGGCCACACTGTACAGGATGGCTGATGCCACCACAGAGTCGTAGAAGGTCTTCAGGAGTGGCCCTCTCACCCCAAAAGACCTGAGCTTCCTCAAGAGGTAGAGCTGGCTCTGGCCCTTCCTGTACAGAGCCTCCGTGTTGTGAGTCCAGTCCAGTTTGTTGGTGAGATGAACACCCAGGTACTTGTAAGTGTCCACCTTCTCAATGTCCTTTCCCTGGATGTTCACTGGGGTAGGGATGGTGGGACGGCGTCTGAAGTCCACCACCATCTCCTTGGTCTTTCCCGCGTTTATGAGGAGGTGGTTCAGCTGACACCAGTCCACAAAGTCCGGAATGAGTCCTCTGTACTCCGCATCGTCATCATCTGTGATGAGGCCAATGAGGGCGGAGTCGTCAGAGAACTTCTGCAGGACGCAGCTGTCCGTGTTGTGTCTGAAGTCTGCAGTGTAGAGGGTGAAAAGGAAGGGCGCTAAGACCGTTCCCTGGGGGGCCCCCACACTACAGGTCCTGATGTCAGACACACAGTCTCTCGTCCTCACAAACTGGGGCCGGTTTGTGAGATAGTCCAGGATCCAGTCGGCCAGGTCACAGTCCACTCCTGCAGTCTCCAGCTTGTCTCTCAGGAGTCTCGGCTGGATGGTGTTGAAGGTGCTGGAAAAGTCAAAGAAGAGAATCCTCACAGCGCTGCCGGGCCTCTCCAGGTGGGACAAAGAGCGATGCAGGATGGAGATGATGGCGTCCTCCACACCAATGCCAGGTCGGTAAGCAAACTGCATGGGGTCCATAGCAGAGCTCACTGTGGTGCGGAGGTGACTGAGGACGAGCCGCTCCAGGGTCTTCATCAGATGAGACGTGAGGGCCACTGGTCTGAAGCTGTTGAGGTCACTGGCGTGCTGTGTTTTTGGCACAGGAACCACACATGAGGTCTTCCACAGCGCAGGGACGACACTTTGCTCCAGACTCAGGTTGAAGACTCAATGTATGACTCCACACAGCTCATCTGCACAGGACTTGAGGAGGCGCGGGCTGATGTTGTCTGGTCCTGCTGCCTTCATCTGTCTAAGGCGCCTGAGTTGCTCTCTAACCTGGTCTGTTGTGAGAGAGATGGTGGAGGATGATTCCCCGGACGAGGTGTGGGGAGGAGGTAGGTGAGAGGTGGGGGTGGTGGGCTCAGGCACAGGCTGCTGAGCAGGGGGAGTGGTGGGGGGATGTGGTGGTGTCGCCTCAAATCTCAGGAAGTGTGAGTTGGCTCTCTGTATATTGCCCTCTGTCTGTGTCCTGGGGGGGTTGAAGCCAGACACAGTCTTCATTGCATTCCAAACCCCACGGATGTTTTGCCTTTGGAGCTGTTGTTCTATCCGCTTCTTGTAGGCAGCTTGGGCCCTCCTGATATTTCTCCTCAGCTTCCTCTGTGCCTCCTTCCAAGTCTGTTTGCTCCCTGACCTAAAGGCTCTCTTCTTCTCCTTCAGCAGAGCCTTTATGTCCCGGTTGATCCACGGCTTGTTGTTAGGAAAACACTGTACCGTTTGAGTGGGTACAATGTTTTCGTAGCAGAAGTTGATGTAGTCCGTGATACACTCTGTCATAGAGTTGATGTCCTGTCCGTGGGGGTCACAGAGTTCACTCCACACAGTAGTGCTGAAGCAGTCTCTGAGGGCCTCCTCGCTCTCTGCAGTCCACCTCTTGACCACACGGGGCTCCACAGGCTGCCTGTGCACCAGCGGGACATAGACTGGCCTTAGGTGTATGATGTTATGGTCTGATCTGCCCAAAGGTGGAAGAGCAGATGCAGTGTAGGCCTCCTTAACGTTGGCAAAAAATAAATCCAGGGTTTTATTGTCTCTTGTGGGGCAGGTGACATACTGTGTATGTGTTGGGAGCACAGATGAAGGTTTTGCGCTGTTGAAGTCTCCAGTTGTGAGAAAGAGAGCCTGGGGGTGCAGTGTTTGGAGCTTAGAGAGTGTGGAGCTCAAGATCTCACAGGCAGAACTGGTGTTAGAAGACGGTGCAATATACGTCGCTATGGCAACGACGTGGCTAACCTCACGTGGTAGGTAGTAAGGCCTCATACTGACCGCCAGCAGTTCGATGTCTCTGTTATAGATCCGCTCCTTAACGGTGCAGTGTTCTGATTTACACCATCTCTCGTTCACAAACACCGCCAGTCCTCCCCCTTTCTTCTTTCCGCTCTCCGCCGTTCTGTCCACGCGGATCAGGCTAAATCCCTCAACATCGACCGTGCTGTCCGGAATCTGCTCCATAAGCCATGTCTCGCTGAAGACCATGAGACTGGCATCCCTGTACTCCCTCTGGAACCCCGCTAACGCAGCGAGCTCGTCTGCTTTGTTAGAGAGGGATCTGGTGTTGCTGGTGATCACGGAGGGAAGTACTGGCCTGGCGCTATTCCTCTTCTCACTGAGTTTTCGTCCTCCGCGGCAGCCACGGCGCGTTTTCTTCAGGATTTCAGCCGGGATTTGATGTTTATTCCCTTGCTTGGTGTTCCTCAGCGCGAGCAGCTGATCCCTGTTGTAAACAATGGAGCATGGCGGCGGCGTGGGGGGTCGAGTCCCAGGCACATCTCCAAAGTCCAGTAAGTGACGAAATAGTCCCAAAAAGTGGAGAAAAGTGCAGCGTTCTAGTAGCCCTAGCCTTAATAAACAATACAACTTAAATATATTTACAAAAACTACAGGTTGTAGTGCAAAAAAAGTAAGAAAAAAGTGAAAGAGTGCGCGGAGCGATGCAACAGGCTGCTAGCGTAACCAGCGCTACAGTTAGATTACCATAATACCATAATACCAATTATGGAATATTATTATTCCGCCTGTATTTTCAACCCGTTAGTAAATAGATTATTTAAAGAAAAACAGCTGATAAGCACTACTGTGTTCTGTCTCCCTTCAGATGGAATGAAATCAACTGAGTTCTGTTCTTTGGCTGTTATGTGCACAGTTATCATGAAGATCAACAGCTGTAGGCCACATCAGTCAACCATGTTTCTATGTTCATGTTTGCAAAGAAATTACCTGCTTTATGTGAAGTTTACATGGGTAGAAATCAGTGTGTGTGACCGTTTTTATGCCGACAGAAATTAGACTGAAGGAGCTGAGGCGTGTGCAAACATCCCTTTATGGTTGGGAGATATTTGTGTTTTCAATTCCTGAAAGACCAAATCAACATATTTAAAGTGACTGCTTTACATTTGTTTTTAGCGCAGAGTTTACTTGGAGACCAGTTCTATGTCGAGACTGGAAGCAACAAAAAAGCTTCTGCTGCTTCATTTCTGATGCTTGTACACATTAAGGTCCAACGTGCCTCAAGTGCATCTTTGATGCTCCTGAAGCGCGTCCAGTAAAGTGTGTCCAGATGCATCTGATGCTTCTGCTGCTCTTGTGTTCCATGCCAGAGAGCAGCTTTGCTATAGTTGCTGTGTTCAGTGGGTAAAAAGTAGTCTGGCTGCAAAGCTGCAATGTGAAGTCTCCTGCAATGTTGGAACCAGAAGGTTATTTGAAGGCTTTCAAAGTAAAAGTGATTGGAAGCCTTCCTAAAGTTAAAGCTAACATTGAGTTTCTCAACGTGAAGCTAGCTTCCTTTCACAAACAAGTTTTATGGTGGAAACTTGTATAAAAGCACAATATTACTTCCCACCACACTGCCATCTGGAATAATAGATATGTTAGCCTGATAAACCAGACGTTATGGGAGATGAAAGGTGTTATTTAGTCTGGCCCCAATGAGTAAGACATCTGAAGATTGTTGATGAGAACAACCTGTTTTTCAATCCATGTCTGTGCCTACTGGCCAACGCTCTGACCAATGAGCGATGTGATTGGCCCACCAGATTTAGAGCCTGGGGCATTGATCAAGGCTGGACCACCCGCAGGCAAAAATGATTTTGGCCGCTGGTGGGTGGGGCTGGTTTACTAGGCTATAGATATGTGCTACATAGAAATTGTAGAAAAAGTTTGTATATTTGGATTGGTGGATAGAAAAGGGCCTTTGCTCTATAACACATTTTCTAAACAACAATGAAGTCTGGCTGTCCGATGAGGACCTTTGCTAACTGTATAATTTGAACTGCTACTATCCTCAATATAACGGCTTCATAATTTCTAATCCGACAGCAAACACATGCTGTGCATTATTCCCAAAGGCTTCATATTTAAAAAGTGGCAGATTAAAAAGTAAAAATAAGCAGCTCCTCAAAGGATCACATTCTGTGCAGGAATATCAACTACAGTTCTTCACAAAAGTATTGTTTTTAATTATTTCTGTCTAAAAGGACATTTATCATAATCCTCCTTTTTAAATGCAAGCTTCAATCAACACAGAAAACAGCTTTTTATTTAAATGATATAAATGAGGGTGCTGGTTTTCCCATTTAATTTATAAACATCAGTATTGATTATAGCAGCAACAGCTGTAGTCCATTTGATCTAAGGCTGGGATCAAGCTGTTCAGATGTGGGCCTCTTCATGCACTGTTTACCTATCCGTGGCACTTTCCGCTTATGTGTAACCTTTTTGCCACGCCACTGAGTCGGAGCCCCGCCGGCCGGTGGGCAGGGGTCCTGTGCCCGCCGCTTGCCCCGATGGCATTGTAGTGGATTAAAATCACACAATGAATAGAATGTAGTGGATTGATATCTCACAATGAATATATTCTTGTCACAATGGTTAAATGGTGTGTTTTGATATGTTTCTAGGAAATGAGTGTGTGTGGAAAAAACCAAAGGTTCAGCTGTTCTAAAAGGGTCAATGCAAACAAAACGTGGCAGTGGAAAAACCAAAGGTCAAGCTAGACATGTAGGAGTTCATGAAGTTAATGAAAACGAGACATGTAGGAGTTAAAGGAGTTAATGCTAACGAGACATGTATCACTAAGGAGTTAATGTAAACGAGACGTGTGTCACCATGGTACCAAATGGAATGGTAATGAAGGGTAATGGAGTAGGCAAATAAAGTACAGTCATTTTTAAAAAATACGCACCCTGGGGAAATTTCCACTGGTACATAAACAGATAACAGAGATATCTGTGGAAAAAGTGCCTAAAATTGCGTAAAAATAGGAGGGGCTCGGGGAGGAGCCCCTAAGACCCAGGGAGCGTATATAAGCAGACCAATGTCTTTGTTTGTTAGATGTTGACCGTTGAACATCTCATGTGTGGTGGACTTAATCACTACGTCGTTCGGAGGACATCCACAACATTTTGGCGAGCCAGCCAGGAGGAAGCTCGGCGCTGGACGACTGCAGGCACCAGTTGGAGGCCAGGAACCCCCAAGGGCCCACTATCCACCAAATTACAGGTGAGATACAAATTTGTTATAATTCTCTAAATTTGTGGGGAACCGGCCTCCAGCTGTGGCTTGTGGGCGTCAGGCACCACAAAGCTCTCCTAAAAGAACCTAGTATTCTGAATTTAGCGATATATCCATAAAATAACATACAAAAGGCAGACTAAGCTGGAGAACGGTCCAAAAGGTATGTGTGTATGAATGTATGGATAATGTAAGTGAATGCATTTTTCTTTTTGGGTATTGATTGATGCTCGAACTATTTTGTGTACAACTGGGTAAATCATAACAAGCTATATTCTGATTAGACGATTGGCAAAGGAATAGGGACAGACCGGTCAAAGTGATTGACACAGTCTGAGGAGGCAGCCACCCGGAGCAGTGAATGCATTTTAATGTATGTTTCTATATCTGTGTTAAATAAGGAGTATTGGTGACTAAGCGATAGTCAAAGTGCTCTATAAACTTGTGCTACATATAAAGGTATTGGTGACTAAGCGATAGTCAGAGAAAAAGTACCACTCGAAGGGACGTCCTCCACTTAGCCTATCGAGGAGTGGAGCCTGACAGCTCCACTAGATATTACTCTCTGCCCTTCAGTGTGTGCACACGCTCTTTTCTCTGCTCCCTGCTTGCTTACACTTTCTGGTCCTTTTATCTTCTTTTTATCTCTTAACCAAAACTACAGAAAGTTGGATTTAGTTATTTGATTTATTTTCTTTTATTTCTTTTTAAATATTTTTATTTTTTTGTTTATTTTGTTTTTTTCTTCCCCGAAGTGGATATGGAGAAGAACCACCCGATTCAAAGGATGCCTACCTTCAGCACAGACGACTTTGACAAGCTTCTACAGAAAATAGCTGTCATGGAGCTGAAAATCCACCAACTTGAAGTAAACTATGATGTAAACGCCGCGTATGGTAATAAAACAACGTTGCCTGTGATTCCGAACAGGGACCACCAGCCCAGCAACTCAGCGAACAAACAGTTCCTAGAGGAAAAGGAGAATCCCTGGACCACTCTGGGTGCTAGACCAAAGGATCAACGAACCCCCCACCTAGACACAGAAAACTGGCCGAGACCACAGAGAGATATCCCAAGAAAAGTGAAACAAAAACGGGATGTTCTCACAACAAATGATAGGAGTAAACCTGCTGGAAATATTGGAATTCCGTTGCAAAACAGATTTGCTCCACTTCAAGATGAGACCCAGAAGGATCACAAGGACAATCAAAGGTATGTCAACAATCTTCACTCTAAGCTACCAGAGAAAAAACAGGCCACAGGGCCAAGGACCCTGATATTATGCAGTGGATCTATACGTGGGATTAAACATTTCTGTAACAAGAATAACACAGAGGTGTTGATTTATACCCCTTTGAACTATGGCCTGGTGTCTAATGTAACAGACATCCTTCCAGAGATCATTAAAAAACGCCCGACCTTGGAAAAACTCATCATACAAGCTGAAGCCTTGGGCGACGCAGCCCTGAGAAAATCAGAAATACTGAAAGAGGATTACATTCGTCTGCTGAATTTAGTTGATGGTCTTAATGTCAAGGTGTTTCTCAGCGGCCCTCACGTGCCCATTAATTGTGGAGATGAAATGTTTTCCAGAGTTCTGATGTTAAACAAATGGCTGGATGCAACATGCAAACAAACAACTGTAACGTTCATAGACAATTTTAACATCTTTTGGGAGAGGAGACATTTGTTCAACAGAGATGGTTTCTCTTTAAATAGGTCAGGAGCGAAACGGCTGATATCAAACATTTTCTATTCTGTGAACCATGCACCATCAGCTTTGTTCCAAAACAAAGCTCAACCAGTGCCTAAACAAACGATAAGCCCAGTAAAGCCCGAACAAGCCAAGATAAAGATGGCCAAAAAGATGTCACAGAAAAAGCCTACGTCAGAACTACAAGAGGATTCATCCCAGATCTCAGCAGGACAAAAAGAGGACTCCCCTTTAAATACCAAAGAGAACCAAAAACCCCCATCCCCACAGACACCAGTCCAGACTGCACCCAATTCCCCCTCTCCCCCACAAAGCCCAGATGTTCCATTTCTGGAATTTTCTCATAACATGAACAAAGTTTTCAAGATTGGCCTACAGTTGACATCCTCTCCACATAGCCATTCTGAAAACCGCAGCTATGTGAAAAAACCAGCATTTTCTAAAAGCAGCAGAGCCCCAGATCCTCCTCTACATATCACGGAACGTCAGGACCTTCAGATAACTTCTCCTTGATACACACCGGGCCCTGGCAACAAGCTTATCAGACATAACAGTTTCCAGCATCAGCTTGGGCCTTACACCGGACCTTATGGAATATCTGTGCTGTTACGTGGCAGAAATAAGAAAAACAAAATGGGAACAAACAGGAACAGACACTTAAGTCATAAACTGTCAGATGCAGCCTGCTACAGAGACAACATCAACCACTAATTCATATAAACTGGCTTTATTAAACATTAGATCTCTGTCAGGAAAATCCCTTTTAATTAATGACTTTATTATTGACAATAATGTTGATGTTATGTTTTTAACAGAAACGTGGTTACATGGACTTAATGAAGCACATATTCTGTTGGAGTCGTCTCCTCCAAACTACAATTTTCTTTGCGAGAGCAGACAGCAAAGGAAAGCTGGAGGAGTGGCAACATTGTTTAATGACTCACTGAAGTGTAAAAAGGTGTTTTTGGGAAAATTTGACTCTTTTGAACATTTGGCTCTGCAGGTAAAGAGCCCGGTACGAACTATGTTTCAAAATGTTTACAGGCCTCCTAAGTCCACGTCTAACTTTTTTAATGATTTTAGTGACCTCCTGTCTGTGATATGCGTTGATTATGACTGTTTAATTATTGTGGGAGACTTTAATTTTCACGTTGACAACCCTGAAGACAGAAGTGCAAAAGAACTGTGTGACACACTTAGAAACTTTGGTTTAACTCAACATATTAAACAACCAACGCACAAACACGGACATATTTTAGACTTGATCATCACTAAAGGTCTGAAGATTTCTAAAGTCAGTGTTACTGATGTTGCCCTATCCGATCACTTTTCTGTTACCTTTGAGGGCATAATTTCCAGTGACTCATTTAGCCAAAGGGACATCATAAGAAAACGCACCTTTAAGGAAAATGCCACAGAAACTTTTATTCAAGCTTACTCTGCTACTTCAACCTTGGGGTGCAACTCAGTAGATGAGCTAGTAGATAACTTTCAGTCTAAAGTCTCAGACATCATTAGCTGCATTGCTCCAATTAAAGTGAAAGTCTTTTCCGGAAAGAAAAAATCTCCTTGGAGAAGTGCTCCAGCAGTTAGAAGTGAAAAAAGGGAGTGTCGAAAAGCTGAACGCAGGTGGAGAAAGACGAAACTCCAGGTTCACTATGACATCTATAAAGAGAGACTTTACAGATATAGCTTACAACTGAAAAATGCAAGAGAATCTTTCTCTGAAATCATTAACAAGAACATTGATAATACTCGTGCTTTATTTGCCACAGTCGACAAGTTAACAAATCCTCCTGTGCCCGTGGCTCCTGAACTCCACTCCACCAGGGCCTGCAATGAATTTGCTAATTTCTTTACTGAGAAAATCCTAAAGATCAGAGGATCAGTTTATAAATCCATATCAAGTTCAGTACCAAAATAGTCTCCAACTGGAATTGACCTTGACGAAATGTCCCAATTCAGCCAAATAAACTACAAAAGCTTAGAGGGAATCATTCAGCAGCTAAGTTCCTGCTCCTGCTGCCTTGATGTTCTACCCACAGCTTTCTTTAAGAAAGTTTTGCCTGTCATAGCGTCTGATTTGACTCAGATAATAAACACGTCCGTTCTGTCAGGTGTTTTCCCTCAGTCCCTAAAAACAGCAAATATCAAACCACTGCTGAAAAAGAACAGTTTAGACAAACTACTACTCCAGAACTACAGGCCCATATCAAACCTCCCCTTTATCAGTAAGATTATTGAAAAAGCAGTGTTTCAACAGCTAAACACTTTCTTAGATATGACCAGCCGCTTTGATGTGTTCCAGTCAGGTTTCCGTGCTCACCACAGTACAGAGACCGCCCTTATCAAGGTGTTTAATGACATCCGTATAAATACAGACTGCGGAAGAACCACAGTGCTGGTACTATTGGACCTCAGTGCAGCATTCGATGCTGTTGATCACTCCATCCTGTTAGAGCGCCTGGAAAACTGGGTCGGCCTCTCTGGTACAGCTCTCAACTGGTTTAAATCATACCAAAAGGACAGGGACTTTTTTGTGTCAGTACGCAACTTTACATCAGAGATGACAAAAATCACATGTGGGGTTCCCCAAGGGTCCATCCTGGGTCCCCTCCTATTCAATATCTACATGCTCCCTCTGGCTCAGTTAATAAAAAACATCAGCTACCATAACTATGCAGACGACACACAGCTTTACATCACCATGTCACCAGGTGACATGGTGATGGTGAGCATGTCATACACTATGAAAACATGCACCAGGCTGAAAAACAGGCACTTGAAGACCAAAGCAAGATGCTGGCCACCAAATTGGCCCAACTACAAATTGGAGAATTATCCAAAGCAAAGAAAGAAAGAGAAAAGCCCAAACATCAAGCAGCACTGACAGTGGCAGCCGCTCCCACGATCGAGGGTGGACCAACAAGGCCGAAGTCGTACAAGCCCCGTTGATATCTCCTACTATCCATCCGCCCACACAGCAGATGCAGTATCCAACAGCGCCACCTGCAGGAGGTGCACAACCTCAACAGGCCCAAACTCAACAAGTCCCTCCTATCCATGTGCATCTAAACCAAGGGGGAGGTCCCCAACATGTAATGTCTGGAAGAGGACGAGGAGGGCCACCCATACGGGGAAGATGGAGGGGACCACAAGGAGCCCCAAGGAGGCCCCCTCAAGGACAATACCAGCAGATGCCCCAGGCAACTCCAGACATGGGACAACAGCGAGTGAGGCTGCAGTGCTGGGGATGTGGACAAGTCGGACACATGCAAAGAGACTGCTCAACCAATCCATGGATGGGACCCCAGCACCCTGCCACAGG
Source organism: Cyprinodon diabolis (assembly GCA_030533445.1). Taxonomy (NCBI): domain Eukaryota; kingdom Metazoa; phylum Chordata; class Actinopteri; order Cyprinodontiformes; family Cyprinodontidae; genus Cyprinodon; species Cyprinodon diabolis. The sequence goes on along the minus strand of CM060072.1, from coordinate 46,230,071 downwards.
ACCAGCCAACTATGGAGCAGGGCAAGAATCATACTGGCAAAAGGGGTTCCCAGAGAAACCTGATAGAGAGGCCATTCTACCTGTATTAACACAACGCCCGCAAACGGAACCCACAATTGATGTCACAATATACGACAGTCATCATCGATTCATGATTGAAACAGGAGCTGCCTACTCCTGTATAGGGAAAAGTGGAATTGGCCTGCCTCTCACAGCATCAAAAATTCGAACAGTAGCCTTGACCAACCTTGCTCGGCCCAATTGGCAGAGATAAAGGCATTAACAGCTGCATGTAGATTGGCTACTGGTAAAAGAGTGACCATCTATACTGACAGTGCGTATGGGTATGGGGTATGCCATATAAACGCAAGGATCTGGAAACAGCGAGGCTTTGTTCGCACGGATGGTACCCCCGTGACACATGGGCAGGCTGTCATGGAATTAATACAAGCTATGCAACTCCCATCTGCGTTAGCTATTGTAAAATGTGCTGCTCATCAGACAGCGAAAACACCTATCGCAATAGGAAATAACTTAGCAGATGAAGCAGCCAAAGAAGCCACAGGAGCTGCAGTGCAAGGACCCATGGTTCTTGCAGCTGATTGTGAACCCATCACTAATCTAGCCTCATTAATAGAGGCACAGAACTGAGTCTCTGAAGCAGAAAAACAATTGTGGGTGCAAAGGGGGGCGGTACGCACGTCACACCCCCATGCAGGGTTGTGGCGGAGTTTCCGGGGGCATTTTGTACTACCGTTGTCCTTATTGCCAACGGTCATCAAAATAATGCATGAACCTGATCATTGTTCACACGCCCAAGTCATTCGAAAATTGCAGGCAGTTTGGTGGTCACCTTATATGACACCTATGGTAGACAGAGAACTGGCCATATGCCCACACTGCCCCAAGTACAATGTGCGTAAAATGTTCACACAACCCTTAGCACATATCCCCATGCCAGACGGCTCGTTCCGTCATCTGATTATGGATTACGTTGACATGATAACTCGTGTTCAGGGAAAGAGATACATGCTTGTGGTTGTTTGTCGATTTAGCAGATGGGTGGAAGCATGCCCCACTGCTAAGAACGATCACAAATCAGCAGCAAGGTTTTTATGTAAAGAAGTGTTTCCCAGGTTTGGCATGCCTGATACTATATCATCTGATAACGGACCTCACTTTGTTTCACAGGTTATCCAGACAATGTTCAAACAGTTGTGTATAAAACAAAAGTTTGGCAGTGTGTATCATCCCCAATCACAGGCATCGGTGGAGAGAGTCAACGGTGTTTTGAAAACCAAGATTGCAAAAATCATTGCTGATAGTGATAACCATTTGACAAAAAGAAGTTTGTCCAGTGCCTTAACGATCATCAGGTACTCGAGGGGGACCGGCTCCCTCCTGGCAGTGGTGTTTATTGACTTTGCGAAGGCCTTTGACTCCATAGCCCATGAGCACATCCTGGAATGATTCGGAAAGCATTTGCCACAATCCACGTGCAATGGGTTATTGTATTCACGGAGCCACGACGGTGGACTGGGTGTGTTCAGGCTTGAAAAAATAATTCCATCGATTCAGTTGCGGTGAATGTACCGAATGTCCAAGTCTCCCGACTATTGGATGCTAAACCTAACTCTACGCGCTGTGCAGCAATCTGACTGAAAAGAAATGCGGGTCAAGGCCGGTGGAGATCCGGACAGGGTGCCTGCAATGGGCAATGGGGAACCTGTCTGGGACGATGCAGGAAGTCCGCCAGTTTTCCCCGACTGGCGGCGCGGTGAGAGCTTGGCGTGGTCGGCACTGCAGGTCAAGGGTGTCGGTGCAGACCAGTTCAGAGGTGACATGATCAGTAATTCATGGCTTGCTGACCCCAGAGCTGTCGGGTTTAGGCAAAGACATTGGATTGCGGGACTGTCACTGAGGGCGCGAGTGTATCCCACCAGGGAGTTCCTGGCACGGGGACAGGACAAGTCAGGGGCAGCCTGCAGGCGCTGCCAGGCCAGGTTGGAATCGTGTTCGCATATCTTGGGGCAGTGCGCCTACGTACACCGGAGAGGGATTAGGAGGCACAACAAGGTGTGCGATCTTCTGGCCACAGAAGCAGAGCGGTTCGGCTGGATGGCAGCTAAGGAGTTCCGAGTGAAAGACGCTGAGGGCGGCCTCAGAATCCCCGACCTAGTCTGCAAGAAGGGCGATACGGTTCTTGTTCTCGATGTGACTATTCGTTATGAGTTGGATGGCGACACTCTGACTCGAGCTGCATCAGAAAAAGTGGCTCACTACCAACCAATGGCAGCACAGATTGCACAGAAGGTTATGGGTTTCCCAATCAGAGCAAGTGGCCGGCATGCAACAACACAGTGTTGACAGAGTTGGGAATACCTGTTGGCCGGAGAAGGGCATTTGCTCGCCTGGTGAGCCGGAGAGCCCTGTTGTACTCACTCGATATGCTGCGGGACTTTCTGCATAAGCCAGACGAATAAGGGTTGCGTGCATCCCCCGGGCTGCGGTGGACCTGGAATTGCACGGGTCGGTGGGGTCTCGTGATGATTACAATAAATCATGCGTAGCATTCCGGTGGCCACGTGATGTACACTATAATACGGAAAGCGGGTCTTGACATGCCTCAGTAGCCAAATGCCTTGTCATCTAATTAGTGACGCGCATGAATGGATGAACGAGATTCCCACTGTCCCTAACCCCCATCCAGCAAAACCACAGCCAAAGGAAAGGGCTTGGCAGTAACAGGGGTGATATGACTAACCAGTTTGGCTTTAGCAGGTGTGGGCAGTTATGGTGGGGTTACTAACCCGACCTGTCCTCTTGAGGTTGAAATGGGGATGATGTGACTAACCGAGTTGGCATTTGCAGGTGTGGCCAGTTATAGTGGGGTTACTAACCCGACCTGTCCTCTTGAGGTTGAAATGGGGATGATGTGACTAACCGAGTTGGCATTTGCAGGTGTGGCCAGTTATGGTGGGGTTGCTGACCTATCCTGTCTTCCGCAGGTAGGCCGATCATGATGAGTGTACGCTCCAGCAAGAGAACGGGAGGAGAAATGGCAAGCACTCCCAGAAGGAAGATTATGCGGACGGAGGAACGGATCGGCTCTACGGATGCGGTGGGGAGTAGGCCCATCACTGAACTAATCCTGAAAAGACCAAAGGCCATGATCAACGCGGTGGACGTCACTCCTGTGGACGTCACTCCTCCACAGGTCGGGAGACGCATTTTGGGCGCCAAAACACCGAAACCAGGCATGATCGCTATCAATTATATGAAGGAAAGTATGGTGGGAAACGTACTACCAAGGACGGCAACTGTGGGCTTGAGAGTCCCATGGCATTCAGAAAAATGCAAATTTTGCAATGAGTACCTAACATCGGCATCACAAGCCGCGATGCACTTGAGAAGAGCCCATAAGTGCAAGGGAGTATCCTACATATTTAGGAAGTGTGCAAGTAGTAAGGAAAGGCTCGGCCAGGCGTCTGCACATGCAGTACGATGCATGACTAAACCCCCGAACATATCCATGACGTACGATGAAGCTCTCACCCACTGTACCTCGACATTTAAAACGAAGAGAGGGCTCTCTCAACATGTGAGGAGAATGCACACAGCGAAATATTTTGGGACAAGGAAAGCAGTAGAAGAGTCATGTGTTGAGAGCGAGGTCTCAGATGACAATGGAGTGGCATGAGGGGTTGAATATCGGAAAGGTGGTACCCTCTCTTAGGGAGATGTTCCAGTCAATCCTGGGTGAAACATGTGATAGTATGTGGGGCCTTCACCCCCTTCACTCTACCAACAAGAAGATTAATAAAACCATGAAAAGAGCGATCTGTCAAATGAATGGCACACTGAGCGGTGGACAGATAATAAAGAAAAGGGTTGAGAAAAGACATGCTACTAAGACTAAATTCAAGGCTCAACGATATAGACAGCTAAAACAGCTATACAATAAGGACAAGGCTAAGGCAGCGGCGCTAATACTGGACAAGATGGAGGAAGTCGGTTGTGAGATCCTAATTGGAAATGTTGAAGCAACATACAAAGGGATCTGGGAAGCTGAAGACTGATTCAAATCCCTGGGTGAATTTGGGTTGCTTCCCAGAGCGGAGAATGGATTCTTAGTAATGCCGATCACAAAGAATGAAGTCGTGGAGGCAAGGAATTAACCTGACAACAGCCAGATGCATGTCTCGCTCCGCCTAGCTCCTCTCACATACATCTGGGACACCGCTCATTGAAAGTGATTTCCCCAACCGAATTTATGGTCTGGCCAATCAGGAAGCAGGGCAGGTGTGTCCTGCATGTGACGTAGTGGAGAAGCGAGTTCTGTAAGTCGTTCGTCTATACTTTTTTGGTTGGCTTCTTTTTTTAAAATAAGTCTGCTGTCCACAATGTTGCCTTTTATCCGCACATTTTCATGGCACAAACGACACTGATCATTTACCGACATTGCGCTGATTCCACTGTTGCTATATCCAAGATGTCGGCTGTTCTGTTTTGTTTTTTTCCTGCGTAGCTCTCACAGCGTCACGGGTAAGCTTCGGTGTGAGTGGTTGAAATAGCATGTCGATAAAGGTGACAGACAAGTGGCTCATCCAATCATATGCAAGGAGTTTTGATAAGGCCCGGCCTTCAGTAAAGGCAACTCCTATGGCGGTTTCCCAGATGTATGTGAGTGGAGCTAGGCGGAGCGAGACATGCATCTGGCTGTTGTCAGGTTAGCAAGGAATAGGACTAAAGTGAATATGACACCCGGTCCGGACAAGGTGCAGGTTGGAGCACTGAAGGTGTGGGATGCGGATGGCTCTCGGCTAGCGAACATATATAATGCGATGCTTTATAAGGGTAGACTGGCGATCTGCCTCAAGGGCAACAGAACAACCTTATTGCCAAAATGCATGGATAAGGATAAGCTGAGGGACATCCGCAACTGGCGCCCAATTACAGTGGGATCAGTAATTACATGTCGAATATACTGACCAAAAGATTGGCAATGGCATGCCATCTCCATCACGCCCAGAAAGGATTTGTCGAAGGGATGGACTGTGGGAACAAGCTCACGATATTAGATGTTATCAGTTAATGAAATGTTGTTCCTTTAATTATTCTACAGTGCCTTTAAAAGTATTCAATCCTCTTGAAACTCTTTCAGCAAAGCTGATCAATACATACCCTAAAAGAGTGGCGGACTAGTGGTTAGGGCATAGAGCTTGGAATCCTAAAGTTCTGAGTTCGGTTCCCACAGACTGCCACTCTGGGTCTCTGAGCAAGACCCTTAACCCCTCATTGCTCCCGGGCGCCGCAAAAAATAAAAAAATGTCAGCCCACTGCACCCCAAGGGGATGGTTTTAGTGCAGAGGTAAATTTCTCCAATATCAATAAAGTTTAATTATTATTAAAGACATGACTGTGACTCACCAGGGAGGATGAAATATGCATTGAATGCACACTATTAAGATTATTCACTACTTTCTATTGCAGTATCCCATGAGGATCTCATCATTGCATCTTTTTTATTTCATTCATGTCTTGCTTATTGCTCCTAAAAAGCCGGTTGGAGCACTAAAGAGTTAAAATACAGATCTCAATTGCCTGTCTTCTTGAGATAACCTCAATCTGAATTATTGCTCCTAAATCACACCTTGGAGAAAATCTGATATCATAGGAGATCTCAGGATTCCATCTTTATGATCTCATTCATGTCTTACTTATCGCTCCTAAAAAGCCAGGAGGAGCACTAAAGAGTTGTAAGACGGAGCTCAATTGCTTCTCTTCTTGAGATCACCTCGATCTGAATTATTGCTCCTAAACCCCTCCCCTTAGGAGAAAAACTGAGATAATGTCAGAATGACTTTGAGACTAAGGTAAGAGAAAATTGAGATTAAAATGGAAGAAATAAGAAACAACTGTGAATGAACTGCAGCCTCATTTATTTTGCATTAATTCAACACGCATACCAGTGTGCATACCATTTTACAAGAGTGAACCAGGCCATACATTGTAAAAGTGACAGCAATCACATTATCCCAATTGAGAACGGTGAAAAAAATCACAACTGGTGAACAAGGGGCTGTTGTAAACATTATGCCTGTAAAGCCAGTCACTGTACTGACCTGTGACGGCATTTATTTATGAGGGCCTTTTTAAGCTTGGCCTCCTCTACTGGTTTCCAGTTCTCCATTGTTGCGCACCGCCTCACATAGGCTGCAAAAAAAAACGGAGAAAAGAGACTTAAATTAGTTTGATATTTTCCTAGCATATTTTAATACATTATGATGTTCATTCAACTGGTTCCATCTAAGTGTATAATGTTTTTGATTATTAACATAAGAGGAAATAATGACTAGTGGCAAAGAAAACATTTAATATTAGGAATATTAAATGATGAAATAAATAGATTTTAAAAGATATGGCAAAGAAACACAAGTACAGGTAATTTTTGATCCATCTTGTGCATTAGAATGGGTTTGCAGTGCCAGTGTATCAAATGGTTAAAATAAAGGACTGTTTATATCCATCTTAGCCTTCCTGTGCATCTCTCAACACACCAGGAGCTACATTCAGTATCATTAAATTTTTTATTTGACATTTACTTGATTTTATATATATATATGTATATACATGTTTGTATGTAGATTAGCCTGCTTGATATAAAACACCCGTTTTAATAATACATTAAAAAGCCCTCTTATCACAGTCTCCCATACCTATATCAACCGCTTATAGTGATCACGTTGGTCTGGAGTCAATATGATCACAATAAGCAGTTGATTACTATAACTGAATTTTTATTGTTTCACTTCATTTTTTATGCATAACATCATCTAAATGCCATTTGTATCGTTTTTCAATGAGAAAAATGGAAACAGACAGCTTCAGCATTGACTAAATTTTATTCTGATTTTAAACTCAGTCGTTTCAAATGCTTCTTTTGAGAAGCATCATGCAAGTTTAATTACTTTTGCCTAACACCAAGTTCACTTCTTTTTCAAAACCATGTAAAAGGTCAAAGTTTTTAAAACCAAAATGCAGGAGACCAGTCTTTAAAATGTGAACTGCATTCCTCAGCTCTGAAAAGGACAGCTGCGCTGTGTCCTGCTGCGAGTAAAAAATAAAATACACGTAGTTTTAAAATAGTTTTTGCATGTTTTCATTCATAAAATTCCCAAAAAATAAAGTATAAGTGGATTTCTTGATCACTATAACCAAATTATTTAAACAGCATTTGTATAGAAATGATTCTGTCCTCTGGATCCTAAAGCAGCTGATTACTATATCCGTGATCACTATAAGCAGTTCCTGCTGTATTTTCATACACCGTTGTGATTTAGTCAGCTGTTCTGTCTCTCTCCATCCCGTGTGTCTCTCTATTGAGCTGTTACGCTGAGGGCTCCCCCTGCAGGTTTGGAGCATGCAGCGTTTTTCGTTTGCAGATCTTTTTTCGGTTTACAGATCGTTTCTCCATTTGCAGTGCGTTTGATGATGATGCATTTTTGATGATGCGTTTTTTCATTTGCAACACGTTCCTCGTTTTGTACCTCGTTTAGACTTGTTTGATTTTGGGATTTTGCATCGTTTCTGTACTTGAAGCTGTTTTCTCAAACTGAGACGTATTGGGCCGTTGCTGTCCGTTTGACCCTTGTCGGCCACTGTAGACTTTCATAATCTAATCATATTAAAAATATATTTACTCAAAAAAAACAACAATCAAGTAACTAGTGTACAACAAATCAAGCAGGCAAAATACTAGAAAGTAGCTAGAACATTGCAGTCATTACAGAAAAACTACTCACTCAGAATTCCGTAAACTTTGCTTTGGTCAAGCAGCTGCTTCCCCTCTGGTATCTTGCCATGTCGTCCGAAAGCCACTGCATTGGTGCACTCCTCTGCGGTGAAGAAGTGTTCAAAAAGGAGATGGAAAAGTCGAAGGCTGTCATGGTCACATTGGTGCATCATGGAGGCAAGCTTGAAGGATGACAGGAACAGGCCACTATTGGGAAAGAGCTCCTGAAGAGCCTTCTGTGACGGGTGGATCAAGGCTGCAGGGCTCTCCTGGTACAGAGCAACATTTTTAAGAAATCCTCGAGCCACTCTGATGTCTTCTGGCTCTGAAAAACAAAAAGGATAAAAGAAGTGTTGATGTACAGCTCTTAATGACAGTATACACCCTTGGTTATCAAAAGGTACTATTAACCACAATAGAGTTAACATTATAGACTTACTTATGCTGCAGAGAATGTCCTCCATCCTCTTCTTCTCTTTTTCAAGTTTTCTGAACTCTGGACCACACCTCTGACATGGCTGCCAGGACCTTCTGTCACTCTGTGCTACATCCTCAATGGGTTCTCCATATTCACTTTGAGGGCTTCTGTCAACTATCAGGGTGCTTGCACAAGAAGATGAACTTGTGCTCAGATTTTCATCTGTCTCAGGGCGAGAAGTCTGAACTAGCATCATCTTGGTAGTGGAAGGAATCAGAATATTGGTTGAACTGTGTGCCTGCGACTCACATTTCACTGGCGAATCCACATTGAGGTGGAGTGGCTTAGGCCGTTTCGGAGGGTACAGGGTAGTGTACTGTTTGAGGGTGTGAGGAGATGGCAGAGCGTGGCCTTGGGAAGGAGGCGAAGGCAGAGCATGGCCTTGGGAAGGAGGCGATGGCAGAGCGTGGCCTTGGGAAAGGGGCAATGGCAGAGCGTGGCCTTGGGAAGGAGGCGAAGGCAGAGCGTGGCGTTGGGAAGGAGGCGAAGGCAGAGCGTGGCGTTGGGAAGGAGGCAATGGCAGAGCGTGGCGTTGGGAAAGAGGCGATGGCAGAGCGTGGCCTTGGGAAGGAGGCAATGGCAGAGCGTGGCCTTGGGAAGGAGGCAATGGCAGAGCGTGGCCTTGGGAAGGAGGCGAAAGCAGAGCGTGGCCTTGGGAAAGAGGCGATGGCAGAGCGTGGCCTTGGGAAGGAGGCGATGGCAGAGCGTGGCGTTGGGAAAGAGGCGATGGCAGAGCGTGGCCTTGGGAAGGAGGCGATGGCAGAGCGTGGCGTTGGGAAAGAGGCGATGGCAGAGCGTGGCCTTGGGAAGGAGGCGATGGCAGAGCGTGGCCTTGGGAAGGAGGCAATGGCAGAGCGTGGCCTTGGGAAGGAGGCGAAAGCAGAGCGTGGCCTTGGGAAAGAGGCGATGGCAGAGCGTGGCCTTGGGAAGGAGGCGATGGCAGAGCGTGGCGTTGGGAAAGAGGCGATGGCAGAGCGTGGCCTTGGGAAGGAGGCGATGGCAGAGCGTGGCCTTGGGAAGGAGGCGATGGCAGAGCGTGGCCTTGGGAAGGAGGCCCCTGGACAGGAGGCGATGGCAAAAAGTGGGCGCTGACGTTTGTTAAGGAGTGGACATCATTCAGCTTGGGGGAGGAGTGCTGGCGATAATATACATCTGCAGGGATATTCTTTCTTATGTCCTTTTTGGGTTTTTTTTGCATGCCTGTATTTGGCCCAATATAATTCACAGTGGCACTGTAAAATCCCCCATCACTCCATCTGGCTAGGACCCTTTCTCCTGGCCTCAAGACATCCAACTGTCCAATGGGGCTGTCATTCGCATCCAGAATGTCACATGTTTTGAAGATTTTGGCAGTGTAGCCATCCTCAAAAGTGACAAATGCAAAGTGACCTAAAATAAACCAAAAACCATGTCACAGTTAACATGTCATATTTCACAACAATACATTTAAAAAGAACACAAGATATATCCTATAATATCGATATAAATCCTGCTTTTATATTGAGTTTTCATTTACATAACTTTTTTAAACTTAAAGATTTCAGATTTATTTAGCCCTCTGAGATGAGCAGCCAACTTGTTTCCAATGCACATACTGTACACTGAGAGAAGAAGAGAGGGGAAGAGGAGAGGAAGAGAGGTGTGGAGTGAAGGAGAGGAGAACAGAAGGAGAGAGAAAAAAGATTTAGTGAGTTAAGAGACAGTGGTAAGAGTATACTGTATTACACTATACACGAGTATACTGTAACTATACACTGTGCTACAATTCTCACAGTTACACTCTAGTGCAGGGGTCTTCAACGTTTTCCAGGCCAAAGACTCCCAAATTGATGACAAGATGGAGCGGGGACCCCCTAATTATATATATTGTATGAAATTGTGTTATATCAAACTGGTCCTACAGTCACTCTATTACAGATGGAGTAATGTAACTAAAGTAATCCCTCCCTAGGATTATTAAAGTATTTCTGCTTCCTGGTTGATGGGACAGGTGTTGTGAATGAAACTGTGTCCAGCTTGAAAGAGCTCCTGTGTGTCACTGAATGTGTGCATTGATGACTGAAAGACATCTTCTGCCTCCATTTATCTGTTTACTACAGTCTTCAATTCATGTTCATGTGGATTTAAAGACATGTCAATTCAGGAGGGAATATGAAAAAAAAAAATGAATCAACCAAAAGTTTCGTGACCCCCATGCAGTACCTCCGCGGACCCCCTAGGGGTCACGGACCCCCTGTTGAAGACCTCTGCTCTATTGAATCCACAAATGTTCTCTGTGGTGGCTATGATTTGTATTGTTTTTTGAGCTTGTTTGGCATTTGTTGATTCATTAAATACAAGTAGTTAAATGTGCTTGTGTTTGTTATATGATAAACATTTAGTAATGTGCATTTCACAATATGTAGTGTATTAGCCCGGGAACAGTAAATCTATATCTATAATAGTATTATTTATTTTTTGGTATTTGTTGTGGTCATTGCCCCCCCCCCCAATAATAATTTTCTGGTACCGCCGCTGCTTGACAGTGAATTAAGACACATCTTGAGTCTAGCAGCTAAATTTATATTATTATATATTAAATATATATATTAATTGATTGTGCAATTTTTAAAGTGTGAAAAGGTGTTGATATAATTTTGAGGATTTCTAACAAGACAATTTAATGTTTCTTAATGTTTCTGTTGAAAGACCATAGTAGACTCAAATTATTATTCAAGTAGTTTATACTGTATACAGTTTAGCATGTAGGGGATCTTTAAAAATCAGCTATTCTACTTATACTTTCCTTTAATTACCAATTGATAAGTTAAAAGTAAAAAATAACAGTAAGTAAATTAACAATAACTCACCAGGTGCCTCCTCTTCCTCTTCAGTTCCCAGCTGTACATGATCTTTCATTTTGGTTGAAGGTAACCTCTGTCTTTTTGAGTTTGATCCAGATGTCATTCTGTAAATGGCAGTTTAAAAAGCATGATGTTAGCAATCTAATACTTTCATATATCACATACAAGATAAGAAATCAAAGACAAACCAAACCCTCCAGGCTTCATGGCCAAATGATCGCATCTCGATATTGAACCCAAATATCTCAATATCGATATGACTATGATTTCATGCAAAGTGCAGCAACAGTGAAAATTACACACACTCAAACACTACATATACATACATTTACGTATATATAGTCAGTCCATATTGGGCTTATTAAACTAAACATGTCTTCTTCAGATCATGTTTCTTCAAATAACTAAACTGTCTTTACTCATCAATAAAAGACTCTACTTCTAGATGTCTTGCGCTGTTGAACGTAACCGCTGTGAACCAATCATAAACTGACGTCTTATTGATCTGATTCACCGGCTTTCTTACCGTCACCGCTGTTAATGACCATGGTGAAGTTAGTTTCAGGTTGGTTAGTCAGACATAGTCGCATAGATTCAGCAGTGTCGAATGTCCAACCTGAAACTAACTTCACCATGGTCATTAACAGCGGTGACGGTAAAAAAAAAAAAAAAATCAAAGGAAACCATGCTACTTGTAATGTTAGTAGCTAGCTTGATTCGAGACTGCATGGTCGTTCAAAATTCACCGCCCAAAATTAAAATAAATTGACTACTGATATCCGTGCATTTTTATCAAGCATATCAATGTATAATGCTGTCGACGGTTACAAAACTAACTTATATGTAAGAAGTTCAAAACTTACCTTCACTCCAGACTACTTCCACTGCACAATGTCAACAGGTGCCACTTCAGAGACTGCAGACCTAATTGGTCCCGACTGGACTGTCCCGCTCAAAGTGTCAGTTTGAAATTCAAACCTCCAATCAGCTGCTCTGGATGTCTGACCCAGCCCGCTCTCGTCTTTGGCCCAGTGAATATTTTATTTCCATTATTACTACCTTACTTACAAATTATTTGAAATATAGTTCACTCTCACTGTATGTGCACTGAGGATTCATGTTTCTTAACCACATTTTTTTTTCGTTTTTCTGTATGATTTCTGTACAGTACTTACATGCATCCTTAAAGAATTTGCATTAATCTCTAAAGATAATACTGAAGCGGTTGACTTTTATTACTTTATTAATAACTTGGAAAACTTGGAATTTAAAAGTGCATTATTTTCTGTCTTGTTTTCTTGTAAGTTACAAGGTAAGGAACTTACAGTAATATAATACAATAATTACAATGCAGAATTTGAAATGTAGTATGTCCAGTAAAATCAAAATACTCATGCAAGTAACTCTATTTATGAGATGTCATGGAGCATCTCTTATCTATGTTCAGGAGACTTAAATGAGACTTATTTAATATCATTTAGAGATCTCTTCTTTTGATCAGAGTAAGACACACTCTGGTTGTTTATTCTGAGGTCACTATGAGAAAACTGAGACATATTTGAGAAGAATAATGAGATCTTGGGAGTCATAGCTGAGTTTTCTTTGAGCTCTTTCTTTGATCTCATGGTCTCATGTTTAGGAGGCTGACATTAGACATATTTCAGATCATATAGAGATCTCTTGTTTTGATCAAACATGAGATTATATGTGATTGTTTCTCCTGAGTTGAATTTGAGAAGCAGGAGAAAAAACCTTTGGTCTCACCTTAGTATCAAAAATAGCTTGTTTGTGTCTAGGAGAAATGAAAGAAACAACAATGAGATCTCTTCTTGGATTTTGCTTTCCTATGGGTCACTAATGTATTTATTTTACAAATTTGTAAAAAGAGCAACCGATTAAACTGAATGTTAGAAAGTTAACATGATTATATGAGGTATTTTCACCGAGAGGAGAGCCTTGAAAATGGTCAGATCCGCCTCTCTGGCTGCAATGCGCGCTCCCGACAGGGAAACGGTTCTGATAGCCGAATTAGGACGAACATGGGAAGAAATTCACGTACCTGCAGGTCTTTGACTGTGTTTATTCCTCTGACCATCAACAACAAATCCTGTGCATTTGGTCATATTTACTCTGCATTTGCCATGATTAAAAGAGGGGAACCATATATTTCAGCTGTTTTAGCTGCCTGATATGATCAATTCTCCCAATAACATGGGCAAAAAATGACCATCAAGTCTTTAACTTTGATTCAAAAACATTTGCTCCTCATTTCACAAAGGCAAGGGGCCTTGGACTGTAAATCTTTCCATAACTATGTTAAATTAAAGTCTTTAAGTTTTTAAAATGTCATTTATGAAGCATTAAACAACATGCATAAACCAGCACACCACAGCAAACTCAGGAACCTAAGGCAAACATGCAAAGCAGTAAAAGTTTTTTTCAGTTGGTGGGCTTCCCACACACGCCTGATGGAACCACCTCAGGCACATGTGACACTGGATCTCGGAAAGAAACCAAAAATGTAAAGTTTTCTTTGCAATTACACTACGCAATCAATAATTTCAGATTCCCTTATATTCCAATTGGTGGAGGATCCTATCAAAGCTTGATTATGCAAGATACAATTCCATAAAACTTGTCCTCTTCATTTAACTTACACTAAGTCTTTTAAAAATGTTCTTACCCAGTTCACGTCCGTGTCACTTTCCATCTTTTAGGTCATCAGGTAATAACATTATAAAAACACACACATTATTATCCCAGTACAATCAATGTCCATAAATAAATGTTTTCAGATTTCATGTTAATGTATTAATTTTGGGCTAAGTATAGATGTTTCAGTGAAACATACAAATAATAGTAATTGTGATAGCGATTGTCATTAACACTGAAAATAAGAATATGAATGTTATCCTCACCACTGTTAAGGATAAGTCCCACAGCAATTTCAAACCTCATGCTGTAGACTGCCTCAGTGGAAACAGGAAAATCCACAACCTCTTCTGCTAGGATCATTTCTGCAAACTGAGAGGTACAGCTTGAAGTAACAAAGACACTTTTCCCTGTGCATGTCTCAAAATATATATAAAAATCCTGAAGTCATACACTGTGTGACAATATGTATGCATCTTCAGTGCCAATGCACCACATGATGTCTTATCCTGTTGTTTTGGATGCTTGACAGTGTCACATGTCCAACGTGAGACATTGCACTCCTTCCTCATCATAAATACCCTGTAAGTATAGATACATTAATAAGAACAATTTTATATGACTTTCATACTTCAGTAAAAATTTCATTTTTAACCATACCTTGTGATTTGATTAGATCAGATTTAGATTAGATTCAACTTATTGTCATTACAAAGGTACAGGTAGAAGGCAACGAAATGCAGTTTAGGTCTAACCAGAAGTGCAATAGCAGCAATTCAATTCAGTTTATTTCCATAGCGCCAATTCACAACACAAGCCATCTCAAGGCACTTTACAGTTCAACCAGTTCAACCAGCAAGCATTTCTTGATTTCTTGTTTTGATTCCCCCAGTGCATCCAAGAACAAAAACCTTTTTTTCTTGTGGATAGATCACCTTGAAAGTTCATTTGACATTATTTATGTGGTTTTTGTTTATGAGATAAATATGCTAATTAATGTTTTTAAAGTTTATAAAAAAAGATTTATTACCACTAAAGTCCAGTGGTGTTGATTGTTTATTGCCAGAATTATTTCATAATTCATTGGATTCTTCTGTGAATGATAACAAATGAATTAAACATTTTTCTTATCAAGAACAAAGCATGTTTTGTAAGAGCATAGGGCTTTGAATCCTGAGGTTGTGAGTTTGATCCCCCACTCCCACAGACTGCCACTCTGGGTCCCTGAGCAAGACCCTTAGCCCCACACTGCTCCCCGGACGCCGCACAATGGCAGCCCACTGCTCCCCAAGGGGAGGGGTTAAATTTCCCTCTGGGATTATTAGAGTGTGTATATATATATATATATATATATATATATATAATTGATTCAAAGTTTTCTATCTAAGGTAAACCAGCTGATTGAATCGACTCATTGACTCTTCAGCAATCCCTCACACTAAGCATGCTTGTAGCGACAATGGAGAGGAAAAACTCCCTTTGAACAGGAAGAAACCTCCAGCAGAACCAGGCTCAGTGTGAGTGGCCATCTGCTGAGGCCCACTGGGGTTCAAGGAGACAGAAGCAGACATAGAAAAAGAAGCATAGATACAAAAGGCAGCTGTCAACCAGCTCCACAGGCGGCCCCGTCCAGGAAACACACAGCCAGGCAGACGAGCTCCGAGCCAGCTCCCATGTCAGAGGATGAAGGGAGCACATCCAGTTAGTCACAGTCAGAGAAACAGGACTACACTGGAAAACAGGCCAAGCTCCAACATCTAGAAACAAAGGTGTTGATGGCAGCAGCACAGCTGATATTTCTCTCCAGGATGGAGTCACAGCCAAACAGGAACAGACCAGAGAATCCCAATCGGCCTCAGCCGACTGGGGTTCAAGGAGACAGAAGCACACTGTAAAACCCAATGCTGCTTCTCACTAAAAGAATTAAGTTATTTTTACTCAGTTCAGCTAAAAAGTCAAAATGACTTTTATAAACTGTGTTACGTCGGTTCAAAACTAACAATGTGATATACTAACTCACTTATAATAAGTACACATATGCGTATGTTTGATTTTGAGTAGATTTGCTTTAAACTGTTCAAGTAATGATTACTGATTCATACAAAAAAAAGCCTGTCTACGTCATCACTGAGTTTTGCACACGGCGCCAAAGTGTTTTGCCCGGACTTCTCAACCATTTTCTGCAAACTTCGACACAGACGAGCTCAGCAGAGAGGGGAGCTTCAGTGACTACGTAGTGAAAATATCAAGGTAAATGTTTTTTCTTGTTGTTTAAATACATACACAGAGATTGCAACCGAATGTATCAAACTGCTTTGCCAATATCAAGCAGAAAAACGGAGCTTGCTAGCACATCTCCCGCCTGCGGTTGCCTGAAATTTGCCTATATGAATTTAAAATATTGCGGTAGGTTGTTCAGTTAAATAGTTTACTTTTACAAAGCAACTCCGCATTTTTTTTAGTTCGAATTTGTTAACACAGCGTTTGTGAAAATAAATTGGTGGTGGTGGACAATCCCGCCTGTAATTATTTAAATATAAAGGCTAGCGGCTTGATTAAGACTGTGTGCTGAAACTTACTTTTTCATACTATATGGCCCAAGACCTGACAGTAAAACAAGTGCTAGTTTTTCTTCTTTTTTAATGCATATACCTATGGAGGATAAAAAGTGCCAAAATTAAATAAATAAATACAGCATTAAATAAATAATTAAATGTGTCAATAATTAATTAAATGAAATAAAATAAAAAATGTTATTTCAGTGTGCATTTAATTATTTCATGGTCCTGTGTCGCAGTGCATCGAAACCATTAAAAGAATCTGTCAAACACACCCATCAAAGTTAGGGGGCGGGGTTAACGCGAATCGAGTCGCCACCTACTGTATCAGAGTATGTTCACAACCTGTGGATCACAGTCTCTGTAATCGATTTGCTTCGCCTTAATGTGCAGGGTGACCAATCAGGTGTTAGATAACCGCCCCCTAACTTTGATGGGTGAGTTTGACAGATTCTTTTAATGGTTACGATGCACTGCGACACAGGACCATGAAATAATTAAATGCACACTTTAATAATAATATATATAATATTTTTTTTAAATAAAATTAAGACATTTATATATTTAATTCCTTATTTATTTAATGAATTACACATTTAATTAATTGTTCATTGCTGTATTTATTTATTTATTTGTGGCACTTTATATTAGTGACGTGGTTTTAATTAATGAATGACACATTTATTTATTTAATTCCACATTTAATTAATTATTGAAACATTTAATTATTTATTTAATGCTGTATTTATTTATTTAATTTTGGCACTTTTTATCCTCCATATATACCAAGAAAGCAAACGAATTAAATAGACACCTTTGCGAATATAGTGTAGCAAACGGAGCTTGCTAGCAAACCTCGCGCCTGTGGTCCTTTGAAGTCTGCCTGCAAAACATGAAACTATTGTGGTTGGTGGTTAGGTTAAATAGTAAGTAACCTAAGTTTTCCGAAGCTACACAAAACTTTAAGGTAAAATACGGTAGTAATTTCTCACTGTACATTTTCTAGTTCAAATGTATTGATACATCACAGAAGACAGCTGAACGTGTCTTGAAATATCACTATATTTGAATCTTGTTTGTTACAGAAACTACAACTCCAGATGGAGGCAAAAGAGAGCTTTAAACTACAGATCATCCTTGACACTGATAATGCTGAAAGGCTTATTTTGTCATCTCGCCCAAGCAGCGTTCAGGCCCTCATAGATGAAATCAAAACTAGGCTTAAGTTGACTTTGACTTTCGGCTTCAGTTTCACGACCCAGATTTTGATAATGCATTGTGTAATTTGGTTGAAATAGAAGACCTGCCAGGCACAGCATCCATTAAAGTAGTCAGGTTACTTGATCTGGACCGGATTTCAACCAGCACAGATGAAACACTCCTTCTGACTGATAGCACTGATGCCACAGATTCACCAGAGCGCAGTGGTCGCTGGCCAGATGTTTTTATTGTTCCAACATTTTCTTATGAGTTGGAACATATGCTAAGGGAAGGTAATGCAGCATTTGAAAAAGAAGGAGAAGTAATCAGACTCCCTAGAGATCAAAAACACAACATCCTTGAGATAATGGGGGAAGAAATCTATAGGCTGAAGACATATTCTAGTAGCACACAAATTAGCAAGGCTGTGGAAGCTTTAGTTAGAAAACATCCCTGTTTGAAGGAGAAGAATTCTGACACTGGGTGGGAAGGGTGGAAGAATAGTCTGAGACACAAAATAGGAAACCAAAGAAAAAAGTTGGCTAAAGCTGGCATCAAAGATGTAGCTGTAAATTCTGGAAAACGCAGCCGAACAAACCCAGAAGGAGCTGCACCAAGGGCCAATATTAAAAGACCTAGGAGAGGGGAGGTAAACTTCCTTCCTAGTTATCCTTCTGGAGAAACAAGTGAGTCTCTGGAAACCAGGAGGCTTTAGATGGTTAAAGAGTTCCAGAAGACATCTGCTCAGGCTTCCCGCGGGTCCTTAAAAAGTCTTAAAAGGCATTGAATTCTTCAAAAGGAAATTAAGGCCTTAATTGGTAATAAAATGTCTTGAATCAGTCTTTCGTAAGTATTAATTTTTAAAACATCATAAATAGGATTATTTTTATTATGATTTATTTTTGTAATCTAAATAAAACGTTAAAATTGACTTTTTTTTATTTTTTATTAACGGCTCGCCATTATTTGTTTCGTCCCGATAGCGGAACCAATAAAGCCTTGTTGCGGCCGGAACATTTGGGAGATGCACCATTAACTTTTTGTCTGGAAAATATGAGCAAGTGTAAATGTAACCAAAATTGTCTCCAGCCAAGAGTTTTCTCCATGGCTAAAACCAGGGAAGATACGTGAGGCTCAGTGGATTTATGCTAGAAGTCATTCAAGCTCGGAATGATGGGAATTAAGGCAGTGGAGTCTCACATGCGAAGCGCGAAACACAAAGCGTCAAAATGGAGTTACAGAGAAACAGCCGGTATTTCTCAGTTTAGTTCCACACTTGTCTCTGCAACGCCTCCACTTATCACCAAATCAAACATACTAAGAAAACCATACAAAGAAAAATAGCTGCAAAAAAGACTTAGCACTGGTTATGTTGGGGCTTTAAAACTGATTTGTTTTGTTCCCTGCTAAAACAGTTTGTGAATTCAGTTAAATAATTGTTCAAATATATCTGTCATTTGTGTGTTTTTAGCTTTCTTCTTGTATGGGAAGCTTTTCAAAACATTAGTGCAGTGGTTTATGTTAAAATAAACCTTTGGGTTGAGTTGTCGCAAGCAGGTTTTTCTTCTGTTTCTTGTGAATTTAGTCTTAAATTTTTATTTCAAGTTGCATTAAAAAGTCTTTAAAAGTCTTGAATTTAACTTGCCTTATGCTGTAGCAACCCTGTCTAATGAGAGAAACATTCCTCTTATTCATCAGCACATGATGAGCACCTTTGCCCTCAGGCGTGAAGAGATCATCACAACTTCTCCTCCTGTATCAGAGCTTAAGGAGAGATTACCAGCCATCTTTAATGAGACACAGGTAAGTACAGCTTGATAAAATGTAGTGTGTGTCAAGAATGTGTTTCTTTTTTTTTCATTTTATCCTTTTTGGTTATTTTCCTTAGCTGTACTGTGAATTTCACTTGATTACTAATCAGCATCTGCCACATGCGTTTTTATAAAAGGTAGAAAACTGGACGGATTGGTGAAAAGATGGACCAGCTTTTGTTGGCCTATGAGGAACAGGTACTTGGATACTGTTACTATATTTGCTTGGTGGCTTCCATTACCATGTTTAACTTTTTTTTTAATCCTTTAAGGAGAGAAAGGACATTAACGCAACAAGAGCGGCAGCCCTGGCGGGCCTACCCATTTACCTTAAGGAGGATTCTTTAAGCATTTTCAAAACATGCAAAGTATGTTGTTCATGTTGATTACCATATTTTGCCCACTGGAATTGGAAAAGGTTTAATGTATTCTAATAAATAATTTTGAACTCATGTCATATTCAGGATGAAATGGAGTTCTGTGAAGGTGCAGTTGCTCTGGTTTCTGATGTGGGTGAAGATGAGGTGCCTGCTGGAGTTCCTTTCTCACCACGTCAAGTGTTCGTTGTGCTTGAAGATCAGGTTGTAATGACTCATCACTCATGGACTGTTGGGATCCGGAGGCTTGCCCACCAGAGGTTACCAAGGATCCCTTCCTGAGGGCTTGTGCTCACCTGCAATACCTGTCTTTCATCTCCTCATCAGCCTTGAGCCTACTTAAGGAGGAGGAGACTAACCCCCGGCTCACACCGACTCCGGTCTTACCGTTGCGGTGCGGTGGGTGCGGCGCCGCAGTGATTCCAAGTCATTAAAGAGACGTAAACCTCTCTCACCGGCTGCTGAGCTGTTCGACTGCGGTTACCGAGACACTCCGGCGCTGCAGAAAATTCAGCAAGGAAGCTATCCTTGCGGCGTGCCGGAGCCCTCGGCAACAAGCTCTCGCAAATATCACGGCACAAACAGGAAGTTTTCCAATGAGAATAAAAGACTTCCTGTTTTTTTCAAAATAAAACACGTTCGTTTGCATGTATTGTCTGTCCTTTCTCTCCGCCTTCATAGTAGAAAGTCAAAAAGTCGCCAAAAAATGCGGAGAAGTGTGTGGACACGTGTGATATATCCAAATGCGATCTTTCTTTACTCGACACTTCCTTATTTGGACCGTGTTATCGCGTGAAGCTACGTGAACTCAAGTGAACTTCTGTTCTCGCGAGTTAAATCTCCGGACCTGTTGCCCGAGCCGCACCGCACTGTAGTCAAAAGGGCGGTGTGAGAGGGGGTGTGCAGGAGTTGCGGTCTCCGTCGGCTCGGTAACCGCACCGGAGCCAGTGTGAGAAAGGGGTGACACTCCAGCGCCAGAGTGTTTGCCAGTAACGGTTAGCAAAACCTGAGCCAACCTGCCTGTCTGAGTCTTCTGACTTTTTATGAACCAAGCCTGAACCTGTTTCCCCTTTCTGTCTCACAGATAGATCCTGCCTGACTACCAGTAACCCTGGAGAGTTATCTCTCCTGGTTATCTGCCTGCCTGCTCTCTGTTGAACTCTGGAGAGCTTCCTCTGTGAGTATCTGCCTGCCCGCCCTCAGAAGATTACTTGGAGAGAGACTCAGTCTGTGATCTGCCTGCAAGCTCTCAGTAAGCTCTGCCTCCGCCTCAGCCAAGTCCTCAAGAGAAAGAGAGAGCTCAACCTGCTTTCAGGGCAACTAGAGGGAGAAGGGGTATGAAAGATAAGTTCTACTTCTTCATACCCCTTTTCAGACAATTTACAGTAAGAAATAATCAATGACAGACAATAGGGTAAATATAATGCTTGTTAATGGTAAACATTGTTTAGTGCATTTCTATTTATGTTCAAATTATTTAAATCCAATCGGAACAAGAAATTTAAATTAATGTTTACCATTCACTTTTTATGTGATACACATTTGTTAGTATTTCTGAAATTGATTTAATTATTGTTATTATTTGATCATTTCTAAAATTGGAATTGTTTTATTTATTATTATTTGTTCTTTTGATTCATTTATATTATTTGTTAATTTGATTTATTTATTTATTTTATTTTTTACTATTATTGTCTGAAATAAATAAATATTCATTCATTCATTCATTCATTAAGCATATCCATGAACTGAGATCTTCTCTGAAAAGGAAGAAATAAACTAAAATGTACATTTATTTCCCCATAATAAAAACTCTATCAACATTAAATACTTATACTAAACCTGGATTCTGGCCGCCTGCACTCAGACTACCTCTGCCAAGCTCTCAGTTCTCCTCCAGCCTGCACTCAGCTCAATCTCTGCAAGCCCTCAGCCCTCTGTCTGCCTACTCGCCTCTGGACCCTCAAGATTCCCCCCTCTGCAGCTCTGCTCCACTCCAGAACAGAAATTAACCTGAACATCAAACCACCAGCAATATTCCTGGATCATCTCTACATGCCCTCAGCAGAACCGTTACCCCCCTGGACAGGAATACATCTCTGTCCTCCTGAACCTGCAAGTAATCCGGATCACTCAGACCTCTCTGTCCTCCTCAGTGGTGAACCCACTTGCTACTGTCTGCCAGAACCCAGAACCTGTGATTATAGTACTTTATTGTAAATAAACCTTTGAATGTTTTCCCTTCCTCGTGAGTGATTTCTGCATTTGGGTTAGACTACTAGATGCCCTCATGACAGACTGATGCACTGGTGTGTTTGTTTGGGCTAATCTATGCTCTGCATCTCAGCTATCCTTTGACGTGTACTAGCTTTTTTGAGTTCATTCAAGTAGTTTTACTGAAGCTAGATGATGAAAGAAAGCAACTCAAACCAAAATTGCAGACAGTAAAAAATGAGCTGGTGTAGATTGGATTTGTTGTCGCTACATTCATGCCTGTTCAGGAATCAGCGTTTAAGGGCTTTTTGTCAACAGTTCTATTATTACATGGGTTCTAAATTATAGAAAATAAAGGAAACATTCAGTTGGCTAAGAATAAGGAAATTTCACACTAACATCCTTCTTTTGATGAAATTTAAAGGCAAACTACTGAGAAGCCTCAAATATACCCTTTTTTCATAGTGTGTAATTTTGAGCTTTTTTTTTTTTAAATATTAGAATATTATTTTGGTTTTAGAGAACCTTTGTGTTTGTATTTACTGGTTTATGTCAGTATGTTGAAAAGTAAAAGAATAATTTGAAATTGATAAAAATTTATACCATCCATCATTATTCTTGTATTGAGAGATTGATACTGCTTATGTTTACCTTTTGAGGTTTGGCTTTAAAGACTAAGCAGATTTTGTAAACTGTTTCAAATTTACAATGGTATACTTATGTGTTGCATACTGACAGCATGTGTGAATACTGTTGCTAAGGTCATACGTATATTTCTTTTTGGTGTAAAAGTGTATATCAATACATCAGACTATTGTGGATGGATGAAAACGTAATCATTTAATCATTATCTTAAGATCAGGATGGTTATGGCTGATACCAATTGACTTCTAAAATAATTTCCCTCATAAATATTAGAATTTTCACCCTACAGTATTTTGATTTATTGATATACACCTAGTATTTTTCTTTTGGAAATGTAATAATAGCATTAAATTGCATTTTAAAATCAGTTTTTCTCATGTCTTTTTGGTTATTTGATAGTAGATTTTAAGACCATAATTTGCCAGAAGCCACACTTTTATTGAATCTGTATTTTCTGCAGTTGAAGTTAATAATAAAAAAAATTGGGAAAAAATCTGTTGGTCGTTGTGTTAACAGTACTTAAATTGTTTTGTGCAATCAGTTTCTCCAATTGGATTGAGTAAATCTAATACAATTTTAAGTAACTTAGAAAAGAACCATTAAAGTCAAATTAACTTAATTTGAATATGAATATATAACACTTTTAAAACAAGTATGAATAAATACAGCATTTTGGTACAAGAAAATCAAATGGTTTAAGTCAACTCAAATAAATAAATAAACATCATTTATTTGAGTTCTCTTATTATAATTGTGTTGGTTCATTAGGCTCCAATTAATTGATTAAAAACACTAAAATAATTTGAGTTGCATAACTTAAATCAATTGGTGCAATAGGTTTCCCCAAATCATTTGAGTTAGGTTAACTTGTCAGGTTTTACAGTGTAGTTTAGACCTCTGATAAGGTTAGATAAATCATGATTACCTTATTCTAGTACTTTTGTAATTTGCTTGTATTCAAATGTTTCTAGTCTGTAATTTCTCTATTTGAAAATTTTTCTAATATTTGTAAAGCACTTTGAGTTGTCATACACAAAAAAGTGCTATGTGAATAAATAAACCTAACCATAACACCAACGCCCTGTACAAGAAGGGCCAGAGCCGCCTCCACCTCCTGAGGAGGCTGAGGTCCTTTTGACTCAGCTGGCCCCTGCTAAAAACCTCCTATGACTCTGTGGGGGCCTCGGTCCTCCTCTATACTGTCGTCTGCTGGGCCCCAGGCAGCGCAGAGCAGGACAGAAAGAGACTGAACAAGCTGGTCAGGAGAGTCACTTCTGTCCTGGGCTGTGCTCTGGACTTGGTGGAGGAAGTGGCTGAGAGAAGGGTGTTGTCCAAGCTCACATCCATCATGGACACCAGCTTTCATCCCCCGCACCAGAGTGTAGAGGAGCTGAGCAGCTCCTTTAGTAACAAACTTATACACCCCTTGTGTAAAAAGGAGCACTACCGCAGGTAATTTATCCCTGCGGCCATCAGCCTGTACAATACCATTGCCCTATAATTTGGTGTAGTAACTCTGCAATAACTTTTGCAATAACTATTTGATACCCTGTGCAATAATCATATACTATAAGAGCCTTCACCTATTTCAGTCATCTCACTTATTTTATGTATTTATTTAACAACCAGAAAACTGCAGTTTTTTACCTGCCATCACTTACTGTGCATAGATACTGTTAAGGAAGAAAATATTCTAAAATAGTTAACTTTGGAAAAAGGTTGGCTTTTCTCTTCCTTTCCCAGGTTCATCTCGGCGAGCTGCGTGTGGCCACAAGGAAAACCAGCATTGCGTGTTGACGTCACAGAATTACAGAGTTTAATTCAATATAAGACAATGCACAAACTTAGAAATAAGACAATGGACAAACTTACACCAGAAACTGCAGAACAACGGAGACATACATTCAATTACCTGACATAAATGGAGAGAAGGAAAGAAAGCAAAGACGTACAAAGACATCTTTGGAGAGTTGCAAGAGCAAATCTGATTTGTTACTTCTATGTAGAAAGCTTTAACCTCTTGTATTTAATTTATTCAAATAAGGCTGGCTTTTGCTCCTCCAACCAGGAGCTATCTTGGACACTCAGAAAAACTTAGAGCTTCCCCTAATTTACGGCCTGACATCTGGCTAAAGAAAACATGAGATAAGACCTCACAGAATAGCTGTTGGAATGCGGGGGCCTCTTTCCTGCCATAAATTCTCAGGAACAAACTTAAATTCAGTCCTTTGGTTCAAGGAAAGGTTATCTTCACAAACTTGTTCAAAATTAAGAAATATGTTCAAAATGAGAGTGCTCAACATACCTTTTACACATGCCATAAGATTAACTGTATTAAAAACTAAAAATAATCATTTTTCTTTAACAGTCCCTCTTTTGAGGTCTGAGACACACAGACCTCACAAATAAATTGATTAAGCCTTCTAATAGAGGAACCAAAAAACTATTTAGTATATTAAAAAAACTAAAAAACATTAGCCTAATTATATAACAGTCCCTGTTTTAAACAGAACCTCCTAGCTCCACGGCCAGGTCATGTGTCTGAAGCTGAACTCCATTATCTGAACTTATCAAATGTATCTTGCGCTATCCAACAATTTAATACTCACCTGATGAACCACAAAATTTTAACCAGTAAAAACTAAAACTTAAAATACATTTCACTTATCAAATATGAAAAATCATAAAACTCAGTTATGTCAATAGAAGAAAAAAAAAAAAACACAATAGAAATATCAGCCCAAGTATAAAATTAGAAAACCAGAGTAAGATATCTCGAAATTACTAAAAAATGCCCAAGAAACTTAAAAGACAATACTCGCCACAAAAATTACAATTTGTCAATACAAAACAATAACAACATCAAAAAAAGAAAATAAATCATAAACACATAAAAATTACAAAATACCTTTTTTTTTTTTCACATGATTCAATAATAAGAACTTAGAGTTCGTCTCTATGCTCCTTCGATAGTCCTCCAAAAATGAATATGAATTCTTCGTCAGGAAACGATCCAAAAATACGCGCAAAAAGAAACGAATGTTCTTTAAGAGGTCGCAAAAAAAAACCGAAA
Source organism: Cyprinodon diabolis (assembly GCA_030533445.1). NCBI lineage: Eukaryota > Metazoa > Chordata > Actinopteri > Cyprinodontiformes > Cyprinodontidae > Cyprinodon > Cyprinodon diabolis. The sequence continues at coordinate 46,204,425 of CM060072.1, read as the reverse complement.
ACACGCAATAAAGAGAAGATAAGTTAATGATGATCTTGTAGCCTGATCCTTCACGTGTTCCTCCTCAGTTGTAAACCTCAGGTTTCCACCTGAGTGTCCGTTGCTCACTGAAAATTGGAGTATTGTGCCAATATAACAGTGAGTTTAAGGAGAGGGTGCAATCTCCTTTTTCTCAATGGAAGGACACCGGAACAGGATTATTGTGCCTGTCCGGGCCTTTTAAGCCTTGTAATTCAGGAAAATGAAGTGGTCTTGGCAGGAATCCCTGCTACACTTCTGCCTGGAACTGCAGACCCTCCTACGCGCTGGGATGGGCCTGCAGACACTCCTCGACCGCAGGTTGAGACTGTAGATTCTCCTGTATGCCTTGTACCGTGCGTTGTGGCTCCTCAGCTGCTGTGCACTGACTCCAATGGAACCCGGTGTCTCCTTTTCCTTTGCAGACGGACAGCATGAGATGTCCTCTCCACGACTCGGTATGGTCCGGTGAAGTGAGGTTCAGACCATTTTCTTTTGATGACCTTCAGGCGCACCCAGTCGATTCCCGGAACTGGTCCCGAGCCTGGACGTTCCTGTGTCGTCTGGTATTTTGTAAATTCCGCTGCCAGGACCTGTAACTCATTGAAGAAATCTTTATGAGATAAATGTGCAAGCTCACCTTTCCATCCTGGAATGCGGATAGCAGGTCCTGGAAACATCCGTCCTGTCTGGAGCTCATATGGAGAGAACCCTGTTGATTGGTTAATGATTGATCCGACACTTTATGACAGCTTTGCTGTCTTCCTTTTGTATTATAAATCTGCTACTTTGGAGCTGTATTTTATCAATCCTTTGACCCTCTTTTTATATAAGGCCTACATGAGAAATAAATGTTTCCTATCATGTTGAACCCAAAACTTAACTGTATTTTAGAAGCAGTTCCATAATTGTTAATTTGTAAATCTCCAATTTAGACCAATTTAATTTCAATCATCATATTTTCTATTTTTTTTAAAACCTTAAAGAATGATCAGCCTGTTTTACATGAGTATAGCTAACCTTGTCACTAAATATCAAAAATGACCTACTTTATTCCAATCATAGTTTTAAATCCCAAAAATTTCAACCATTTTTACCTTTGATCCATTTATTCTTTTGAAAACCTATTTATAAAATATTTAACTGAATAATGTATTACCCTTTTTATATTGTTTATCCATTATCAATGCCTTTTCAGTTTTGGAGAGAGATTTGATACAGCTAAATTTATTAAATGATGTAAATCTTTAGTTTAGACCTTCCTGGATGTCTTAGTTAAACAACTTATTTTAAATCATATGAATAGAGATGCAACAATCCAACGATCACCTTCCTTAGTTTAAGAAACACTGTTTTATGTAAATTTTTTGATAGGTAATATTTAGTTTAGTATATTCAATTTATAAATTTTACTTCTTTCATATCCAAATAGTTAGCTCATATTTAATGCTTCTAATACACCGTAAAACATTTAATGTATTTTGATTTAACTTCAATAACCTCTTTTTCCGAAAAGTAAAGAGAGATCCAAACTAAAAATTTGCTTATTAGATCAATTCCATTCATGTCCCCCTGTTTCTATAACAGAACAAATGTTCTGTCATAGAATACAATAAAAATCCTATACAACTCATTGAGATGAAATCCGCTATCCCCACTAACTTTAGCCTCATGTAACACAGTTGGATGCAATTCAAACATGGTGTCCCAGATGCTGTTACAATCTGCACACCTCAATCAAATAATTTAATGTTTGATCAAATTTATGAAATCAACACAGAACTTGGTGTCTTTAGCTCAGTAAGCTTTATAGACACCCATCAATTCACTTTAACACCTTAATGTTAAATTCCATTTAAATTTAAATTTAGTTTTATTGAATGGTAGCCACTGTACTATGTAAATAAAATTTAGATCATCTTCCTTAGTAGATGAAGCGTAACACACAATGCAATTCAGCTATGGTTAAGAAAAAAATATGTAATTGCAATAGTTAGTCCCTGCCCATTCTTTTCAGGCAGGAAGGGAAAAAAGACACATTAGCATTTTGTGAGACAAACAGAGTGAATCATGGAGGAAAGTTAATGCATTTCCGAGGAATGCAGTGTCGTAACAGTTGGTGCACACCAACCCTCAAACTGCATTGTAAAACCTCTGACCCCAGGAGATGGGGTGTCCTCAACACTTAGCATTACACTGCAGGGGTTCAGGACGTGAAGACAACAGGGCGCATCAGTGCTATAACTAAAGTAAGAAGAGAACACTGGCATCACACACTACAAAAATTTAAAAAGAACTTATTCACCACTACCAAGTTTTGTTGGCAGCCATTTCGTCTCCAACCTGCAGACTGAAGGGAACCCCAGGAGTGGGCTTTGGCGCCCAGGTCACATGATCAGAGGTGAGAATCCAGGATCAAACATGAGAACACACAACAGGACCACCGCTGAGCGACTTGCCATGCCCCATTCTTTATCTGCTGAATCAGAAGGTGTCCAGAGTAGCAGTCATTCCCGCAGTGCAGAAGCATCTGGATACAGTCCCGCTTTGATGAACTTTGGTCAGCCTTTCGTGGTCGACAGAGCAGGACGTAGAAACCAGCAGACCAGTCATCCACTGAAACCCCCCCTTCCGGGTTTGGACAAAAGGCTATGATCTTTGTGGTCCCGACTCACTGCTGATTCCCAGCCATAGAAGACTCCCACAGATAACGCTTGAGTCCCTTTTGTTGTCAGCCAGGCATGAAAAGCAACACTCAAAGGAGACATCTGTTGCCAGGTCCTGTGAGCAGCACTTTGTCCTCACGTGACAGCAGGAGAACAGTTCGTCTTCGCTGACCTTCGTAATCGTTCAACAGCTTTTGGCTTACATACAGCAGTCCAGCAGAAGATGGGCACAGTTCAGCATCTTTGTTCAGCAACAACAGCGGCCTGATGTGGTAATCAAGAAGATCCCTTCAAATACATCGTCCCATGATCTCTGAGCTTAAAAGACCCTTTCCCCAAGATTGCCATCAAGTCAGAAGGAAGGAGAACTGCCAGAGAAAAAATAATACAAAGTAATTAAAAATCAAAACTTATATTTGCCACATTTTGTAACTTTCACTATTATAAATAAAATTTATCTTGTGATGCATCCTCCCGTGTGGCTCTAGATTTGTTGTTGTTATAGCACTAACGGCCAACTGCCCCAAATCCTGAACTGCAAAAAGAATAAACATAGAAATGTGTTAAAATAGTCCAGATCAGATGTGCCAGAATTAAGAAAATAATGACACTTACTGTTCAAAATCAATAAACGTCAATACCTCGATGACATTCACTCTGCTTGTGCCAAATATCAACTACAAATTTAAAATCACAACCTCACAAACTCATTAAAGGATTAGAACAAACTCTAGAATGTCCTAGTACTGACGCTAATAAAAGTTGTGATTGAATTGCACTTTGTCAAATAATTATGAATTGCATATTGTTCTACTAAATACCAAACATCCTTATCATTGTCCCACGCTTCAAGACAAAGTCCTATTTTAAAATTTCACAAATTATTTACATTTTATTTGAATTTCATAGCAGTTTTAACAAAAATTTTCCTCAAAATTAACAATTTACACCCAACTGTATATAATCAAGTCAGCAGTGATGCAGAAATCTATCAACAATTTTAAATGTAAATAAACATGGCATAGATGTTATTTGAAACCGTTCAATTTTAGATGACCAAATCTAATTTAGTAGAAGCTTCTATATCACATACAACATATTTTAGTCAAGCAGGAAGGCCATATGACTCTACATTAAAGAAATCCATAATTCACTATTGTTGAATGAAAAAATCAAAATTATTGATTAACTAATTTACAATTAACCATATCCAAACATTTACCAGGAATTAGGGTCTACTTCTCCTTCTCCCCCTGTTGATATAATAAAATTATCATTTTGAAAATAATTTAGAATCTATGTCACTGTTATATAATAATTAGCTGAAAAACCAAAATATCATAAGATGTTCCACGATTTCTCCAATCTTCCATCTAGTATTCAAACTAGACTGAGATGATGTAAATTTCAAAGTTCCATCTGTAATATCTTATCTTTATAACATCCCCCTGTGTTTTCTTATTTCCAAAAGAAAAACAATTTAGAGGTGGAAAACAAAAATAGAAGAACTTTCCCCCATTATGCTAAAATTTCAGCATGTCCAATCAGTTGCCCATATGAAATATAAACCAAGTTAATTTAGTTAGAATTTAGGTTAGTTTGTTAGTGTTGTTAGTCAAAGTGGATAACACAGTTTCCTAATAACTACATCTATCTGCTTTAAGCCAAGGCTGAATTCCCGTTTCATATTAATTCCACTGCACAAGCAGATGATTCAGCTTTAACCAGATTGAGACACCAAAATATGTAATCGTCTTTACCTTAAAATTGTCCGTAAAGCAGTAATAAAAGTATATTTATGAAACAAAACCTTTACTGTCCCTAAATAGTTTAAAATAAGAAAAATATCACACAGCTACTCACTAAAGTGACGTCATATTCACATAGCGCTTCCTAAAACCCATCAAAGGCCATCTGCCTACAGATTCACTCTCATTCACACTCATCAACACCCCATTGTAAGAAAGATGTAGGATGTTACCCCAGATTTCAAACCAAAATTCGTCCTGTGAAAGTCTTAAACACAATTATTATAACACCATGGTTGAAAAAAAAATTATCCAATAGTTCTAATATTGTTCAGTTTTGAGTGAACCTGTTTTAAAAACTCCATATTATACACACAACCGTATTTCATGATAGCCCACTGTTATTAAATGGCTACCTAGACCCCCTGTAGGAAAACCCAAAACCGTTCATGTGGTCAAGTAATATGCAAAATGGGCTGCACACGAAGATCGTCCTACAAGAAACTTTCATTCATTAGTGTTTCAACATGTCCTACATTAACAGTGTAGAAAACACTGTCAAGCAGAATAACATCCATATGTTCTCGCTTTTGTTCTCTTGTTCCACTCAGTGAGGGTGTTCCCTCCTGTGTCAGGAAACCTAGAAATTGAAGTGATTGTCAATGTCACAATATTATAAAAACAATTGGATCATTCCAGTGCTGCAGCCTGGAACTGATGCCACACATTTCTCCCACTGAGAAAGTAAAAACATCTGTAAATCTGTTATTTTGTACTTTTCATTTCAACACAAAACACAGTTCTAAAAGTAATTCACATCAAAATCCAAGAATCCTGAAAGAGTGAGCTGGAAATATCAGTGCTAACAGAACTGAAGCACTCCCAAAATGCAAATGGGGGGGTCAATCAATCCCCCTGCTGTGAAACAAAACTTTTAACCAAAATGGAGAAACCTCTGTCCCACAGAAGCACATTTTAACAGAAAATTAGTAATACAACATCCAGCAAAAACATTTGAAAATATTTCATAACACAATCTTGAAACACAAATCACTTCCGCACAATCTCAGCACAATTCAGACACAGACAGACAAATAGACAGCAGCGCGTGGTGGAACATACTGTATAACGGGGGAAGACAGACACACAGCCATAGATCAACCCGCAGCCAAGCACGCACACAAACACAAAGAAACGCACAAAACACAGAAACACAGACAACGTCGTAGTTCAGTCAAGAAAAGACAGAAAAGAAAAGAAAATGTCAGGTGCCGGCTAAAAGAATGTATGACGCATCTTTTAATTTTCCAACTTCACTTTTACAAATCCCTTTTATTCTCATTTCAACTTCTCAGTCCGTTAAGGTGATTCAACCTGCTATCAGTCCTGTAAGGTGATTCATCCTGCTAAATTAATTATTCTCAGTCCTTTATACTACTAGCAACTCGATTCAGAATGCCAGAGAAAGGTGATCCGACCTATTAGTCCTTTTTCCATGAGTGATACAACTCGGTCCAATTAACCCAAATAATTAATTATAAGTCCACTGGAGATGAGCCATAATCTCCGGGCTGATACAAGCCCCTGCTAATCAATACACAGACACCCGAAATTCTTTTATTGAGGCACAGGCATGGATCCTCAGGGTAAAGAATATAATAACAAAACCCAGCTTAAAATCAGAGTTAACGTAAAGGCTCTGTTTGAACTAGCCAAAGTTCCCTGTAATGTGTATTTATTCAAATCCTTAAACAACCGACTCTTTTAGGAGGGATTCTATCTACCTCTGCAGCTTCTAAATTCTGTGAGGCCGCACACAGCAAGAGCAATCAGCCACGGTCCAACCACACGGCGCTTCAGACAACTAAAAAATAATCAAATACTGTCTTACCACACCGAAGCGTCGGGCCGAAACGGATCAATCAGTGCCAAACAGCCGCCCACCGAGATTCCAGAACCGGAACGAGCCCCCAATTGTTAAGGAAGAAAATATTCTAAAATAGTTAACTTTGGAAAAAGGTTGGCTTCTCTCTTCCTTCCCCAGGTTCATCTCGGCGAGCTGCGTGTGGCCACAAGGAAAACCAGCATTGCGTGTTGACGTCACAGAATTACATAGTTTAATTCAATATAAGACAATGCACAAACTTAGAAATAAGACAATGCATAAACTTACACCAGAAACTGCAGAACAACGGAGACATACATTCAATTACCTGACATAAATGGAGAGAAGGAAAGAAAGCAAAGACGTACAAAGACATCTTTGGAGAGTTGCAAGAGCAAATCTGATTTGTTACTTCTATGTAGAAAGCTTTATCCTCTTGTATTTAATTTATTCAAATAAGGCTGGCTTTTGCTCCTCCAACCAGGAGCTATCTTGGACACTCAGAAAAACTTAGAGCTTCCCCTAATTTACGGCCTGACATCTGGCTAAAGAAAACATGAGATAAGACCTCACAGAATAGCTGTTGGAATGCGGGGGCCTCTTTCCTGCCATAAATTCTCAGGAACAAACTTAAATTCAGTCCTTTGGTTCAAGGAAAGGTTATCTTCACAAACTTGTTCAAAATTAAGAAATATGTTCAAAATGAGAGTGCTCAACATACCTTTTACACATGCCATAAGATTAACTGTATTAAAAACTAAAAATAATCATTTTTCTTTAACAATACCTTAAATCCCTACTCTATATGTCTCCTTATATCTCTTCTTTATTTTTTCCCATCCACTGTATATAGCTAGATGCAATGTATATACTTCATGCACCTTTTCCTCCTTTGTGCACCTACTGTGTGTATGAGAGCCGATGTCACAGGTGATTTTCCCCATTGTGAGATCAATAAAGTCCTATCTATCTAATCTAATCTAGACATTCATCCAGGTGATGGTTACCCTGAGATTTACTTTATAGATATACACTCACCGGCCACTTTATTAGGTACCCCATGCTAGTAACGGGTTGGACCCCCTTTTGCCTTCAGAACTGCCTCAATTCTTCGTGGCATAAATTCAACAAGGTGCTGGAAGCATTCCTCAGGGAGTTTGGTCCATATTGACATGATGGCATCACACAGTTGCCGCAGATTTGTCGGCTGCACATCCATGATGCGAATCTCCCGTTCCACCACATCCCAAAGATGCTCTATTGGATTGAGATCTGGTGACTGTGGAGGCCATTTGAGTACAGTGAACTCATTGTCATGTTCAAGAAACCAGTCTGAGATGATTCCAGCTTTATGACATGGCGCATTATCCTGCTGAAAGTAGCCATCAGAAGTTGGGTACATTGTGGTCATAAAGGGATGGACATGGTCAGCAACAATACTCAGGTAGGCTGTGGCGATGCAACGATGCTCAATTGGTACCAAGGGGCCCAAAGAGTGCCAAGAAAATATTCCCCATACCATGACACCAACACCACCAGCCTGAACCGTTGATACAAGGCAGGATGGATCCATGCTTTCATGTTGTAGACGCCAAATTCTGACCCTACCATCCGAATGTCGCAGCAGAAATCGAGACTCATCAGACCAGGAAACGTTTTTCCAATCTTCTATTGTCCAATTTCCATGAGCTTGTGCAAATTGTAGCCTCAGTTTCCTGTTCTTAGCTGAAAGGAGTGGCACCCGGTGTGGTCTTCTGCTGCTGTAGCCCATCTGCCTCAAAGTTCGACGTACTGTGCGTTCAGAGATGCTCTTCTGCCCACCTTGGTTGTAACGGGTGGTTATTTGAGTCACTGTTGTCCTTCTATCAGCTCAAACCAGTCTGGCCATTCTCCTCTGACCTCTGGCATCAACAAGGCATTTCCGCCCACAGAACTGCCGCTCACTGGAGGTTTTTTCTTTTTCGGACCATTCTCTGTAAACCCTAGAGATGGTTGTGCGTGAAAATCCCAGTAGATCAGCAGTTTCTGAAATACTCAGACCAGCCCTTCTGGCACCAACAATCATGCCACGTTCAAAGTCACTCAAATCACCTTTCTTCCCCATACTGATGCTCGGTTTGAACTGCAGGAGATTGTCTTGACCATGTCTACATGCCTAAATGCACTGAGTTGCCGCCATGTGATTGGCTGATTAGAAATTAAGTGTTAACAAGCAGTTGGACAGGTGTACCTAATAAAGTGGCCGGTGAGTGTATGAATCCTTGACATTTGTGTAAAACAATTTCAATGTCTTATTTCCTTTGGTAGAGCAGCAAAAAAACTGCTGAAGTATTCACATACAGTGGGCACTGGTTGGAACTGGACTGTTTCCTGCGTGATTCCTGTGTGATTCCTGCGTGAATCACGATGTATTTCCTGAGGCCAGTTTTTTTTATTTCAAAAAGAACTGCAATGTACCCGGACAACCACCAGGTGGCGCTTGGGAGCTCTGCCGTGCTGAGGGTGACGTTTGTGGGCCTGCAGTCAACTGAAAAGCAGGTTTATTGGGGATCTTGGTGTGATATTGTGCTATTTTATGATGTTTTTGATTAAAATAAAGTTAATGAATTAATTTAACATAGTGACTGCATTATCTGCATCTCTATTATTTAATGAAAAATAAAATTAATTAAGTTGGAGCTGGGGATACGGACTGAGGCGCAACCAGAGAAAAGCGACAGAGACAGTGCTGCGGCTGGTGATTTTGAAATTAAAATCATATCCAAAGTTGATTCCTCATTAAGATAAGCCAAAGTTGTTCAAAAGGGTATGTAAAAAAATATATTTTCTTTAGTTTTGTGAAATATAAGTGCCGTTGACAGCTTTGAGGATCAAAAGTTAAGCTAATCTTTAACTGTGTTCATTAAAATCCATCGAGAGTTTCTGTTCTTGGTCTGTAATAAAAAAAAATAGCCATAGTAAAAAACATTTCACGTTCAGACTCACAAAATTAACAGATTTTATCACTTAAACGTTTAGCCTTGATGGGGTTGCGATACATGTACATATGAACCTTAATCCTATTTATCTTGATATACGGTATATATATTGCTTATTCTTAATGCACCTTTTTCCTCCATGTTTGCACCTTCAGTAACTTCTATGCCAATATGTGACGAGTGAATTTCTCCGCTGTGAGATCAATAAAGCTCATCTAATCTAATCTAATCTAAATAAATACATGTTCAATAAATAAGCATTCAATTAATTACCCCCCAATAAATGGTGAAATGATATGTTCTCATAATAAATCATTTATTTAAAAAATGCTGCTATGTTCCTCTTTTGTAAAATTGCTTTTAAAATGCTGAACTGTTTTTATTCTTTTATTTTCTTTCAAAAAATCTGTTGGGATCTGGAGCTGTACCACCTGTCTCCAGCAGAGTTCACTGTGGATCCTCCTGAGCTGAGCCTTCGACACACCTGAAACCCATCTCATCATCAGGAGGATCCTCCACCATATAAGCAGCCTTCAGACCTCGCATCAACGCCGCAGTGTTTATCCAGTTTGGTTAGCACCTGAGCCTCACTTCCTCTGTGAAATCTTTGTTGCCTCTAGTCTCCTAGCTGGTAACTAATTACCTTTTGTCTCTGCCTACAGGAAACCTGTTTTGTCCTGTAAGCTCTGGATGAGCTTAACCTGTCGAGCCTGCCCTCAGAGCCAAACCTGAAGAACCTTCTCTGGATTTCCCATGCTGCTCTGGACTAAGAGCTGGAAAACCAAGGTCTGTCCTATCGTCAGATGCAAGACGCTGAAGCTGAAACTGAACTCTGCTGAATCAAACAGTCTCTGGAACCAACAGTGCCTCTCTCAAAGCCAAACCTGGATTCTTCAAGGTAGATCTCTGAAGATAACATTTCCACATTCACCAGCTATGTGGCTAACTGAACTGTCTCCTTTCCAGTTGCCTGAGAACCAGATTCCCAGAAGTGAACCAGTACTTGACTCTTTCATTGTTCCATTGTTCAATAAACATTGTTAACTTTTACTCCAGTTTCCGTCTCCGTGGTGTTCTGCATATTGGGTCTTCCTGAACCACTCATGACAAAATCACTAGATTTTAAAAACACTCATAGTTTTTGAAAGGTATTATATATATATATATATAGAAACTAAAACGCTCGGATCTTTATGTCATTTTGTGTGCGTGTGTGGCATCTGCAATGTTTTCATTAAATATTCAAATACATAAGATGGACTTTAAACTAGCAGACACGTTTGGATTTTTGCCATTTAAATTTTTTATTTAATTTTAAAAACGAAAGAAATGGAAATGGGGTTTTTACAGGTTTGCTTAAAAAAAGATTTATATAGTAGCCCATAATATAATAGTGAAACATAAAGTCAGGAAAATGTCTCATAGAAAATGTTTTTTATTTGCATTTCAAATCAATGTATTACTGATAGCAAATGACATGTATCTCTTGGCCCTGGGAATATTACATGCCAGTCGCTGCTCCATTCAAGGCTATGACCTCATCGATTACATTGTCCAGGTGATCTATGTATTTATTACAGTCCTTTCTGGTGAGTTTGTCCCTCCAAAATGACTCTATAGCAGAGATCAGTTCGTCCCTGCTCTAGGGTTTGGCCTTGCAGCGAATGTATAGTTTCATCGCAGCCCAGACTAACTCGATGGGGTTGAGATCCGGCGACTCAGCTGGTGTTGGCACCCAGTTAATCCCCTCACTCTGGATGCAGGCCAGGGACGTGCAGAGACCGTTGGAGGGGCGGGTGCTCAAAGTTAAAAGAGGGCACATGGGTCACGGATTTAAAACATTATACAGAAACATACCTTGCTGTACAACTGGTTGAAATGTACCAACCCATACTATAAATAATGGAACGTAGAATCAAAATACACCCTATCACACATACTCACATATTTGTTTGAGGTGAGTGCAAAGCGAAATGAGTGTGTTTTACCTCATGAAACAGCTTCTGTTGAGGGGGTTGGTGCTTCTGTGTTGCTGGAGTTGGGCTGTATTAATCTGATGGTACAGACACTAAAAAGAGCATGGGAGAGATAGCAGCTGATTAAACAAGTGGTGTGTGTTCATGCAAGATGCAAAGATAACTAACATTTAAAATGGCTCACTCTGACTGACCTGCCACACTGCTGAATTGCTAGAGTCTGTTGCCAAGGCTGACTGCTTAAAAACCAGTTGCTCATTCAAAGCCACAAACACAAACAATACTTCAAGTTTAAAGGTTTCAACCTGTATTTATTAACAAACATATATTCACATTGTATAAGTAACTGTAACTGAAAGGGTAACATTATTCGTGGGAGAAAGACAATAGAGAGAAGGTGGCTCTGTCTTTCTGTCAGTTTCTGTCAGGGTCTGTGCCTTAGTTTTTTTTGTTTGTTTTTTTTTTTACACATCACAGTGGCATTTTTATTTTTTTGCAGTTATAACAGCAACCTCCTGTTGCCCATGCTCTTAAAAATGTCAATGACTTCACTGAGGTTGACTGGAATATCCTTTTCAATTGCCAGTAAAAGAAGCTCTGACAACCTTTCTTCTGTGCAAAGGGTGCGAAGTTTTGTTTTCACCAGTTTGAGTTTTGAGAAAGAGCGTTCAACAGTAGCTGTAGAAACTGGAAGAGTGCCGTATGTCTTCACAGACCGCTGAAAGAATAGATGTCACACTGATGGGTGAGGGGCATGAGTATGAACTATGGAAGACCTTTAGTTCTGTCTGCAATTTGTCTTCTTCATCAATGTTGTAGAACTTGCAGAGCCTATTCACAGCTTGCAGTGCCTCTGTTGGAATTTGGGCTGTTTTCCAGTTCTCTGGGACTATCAGGCAGTGGAGGGCATTCAGGATTTCCCATGTGGAGGTATCTTCAGCTTTAAAGCGTCTCTGAAGCTCTTGTGTCATTGTGTCCACAAAAACGTAATACACCTTAACACGATAGTAGTCCTGCAAAGTAGGGAATGTGTGGTCAGCAGTTGCTGTTGTGGCAGTGACCTTGAACTTTGCTGGCATTTTCCTCCTCTGAGCTTGACCAGGAATCTCAGTTGGGGGGTCAAGGCCCACTGATGCAGCCTTCTCTGTAGCCTGTTTAAACATCTTCTCAAACTCATCCTCTGTTCTGCTGTAGGCCAGCCTCTGAAAAACTCCATCTACAACTTTGTATGCTGTCGCTAGCTCTATGTCTTTCTGCTGCAAAGCATCAGAGGCCATCGCAGTCACCTGGAAGATTGGGCAGGTGATCTCCAGACACAAGAAAAATTCAAAGTTGATGCTCCTGAGAAGAATCAATGCATCACCTGCCGAAGAGTCTGGTGGGTCTTGCTGTGTCATTTCCTCAAGAAACTGCATGACAGCTGGGAGGACCTTCCTCAGAGTCTGAAGGGCAGTTTCTCTGCAGGCCCACCGTGTGACTGAGAGCTTCTGCAGCTCCAGTGGACGCCGATCAGGGTACATAGTCTTCTGCATTTTAATAAATGCAGAGTGTCGTTTGGATGAGTTGGCCACAAAACTATAAAGTTTTTCAACTAAGTTGAAAAAGCTGACAAAACAGATGGTAGACTTTGCACTTTCAACTAACACCAAATTAAGACAGTGAGCCTGACAGTGTACATACAAGGCCTTTGGATTTCTTTTTAGAATTCTTGCCTGAAGTCCCTTAAAGCATCCGCTCATATTTGCAGCCCCATCATAGCCTTGACCCCGGATGTTTTCCAACTTCAGGCCATTTTCTTCCAGTAGAGCTATAACTATCTTCTCAAGAGCATCTCCACTTGTGGTATGAATGTTACACACCTGAAGAAAGCGCTCCTTGATTTGCATGTTATGCACATACCTAATCACAAAAGAAACTTGTTCAGTGCGTGCAGCATCCGTGGTTTCATCCATGAGAATTGAAAAGGTTTTGCTCTCTTGGATTTCTTTTTTGATTACTTGTTTGACTGATATGGCCAAAGCTTTGATCATATCATTCTGACTTCTGTTGGAGAGAAGTGAGACAAGAGGTCTTCTACCAGTTCCCTGCTTCTCTTTTATTGCTTCCAGGTGTAATTTAATTACACTATCATACCTGCTAAACAGCTCCACCAACTCTAGGAAATTACCTCGATTTTGGCTGGACAGGGTCTCATCGTCTCCTCTAAAAGGCATACCCTGTCTTGCCAGGTAAAGAGTGGTTGCCAGTAATCGGGACCAGAGTTCTCTATTTTTTTCTCTTTCCCTGTCTTTAGCAGCTTGTGATGCGCCGTCACCCATTTCAAAAGCTGCCTCCAGTGATTTCTTTTTTAAGTTGTTCCACCTCACCATACTACACATGTGTGATTCTGAGGCACAGTGTTCTTTAATCCTCTCTAGAGCCTTTCTCCACCGATTAAATCCTTCTGATTTCCATGTTTTGCGCCCTTTGTATTTATCCTCACACAAAAAAAGACGGCAGCTGAAACAGAACATGGCATCAAGACTTGGTGAGTACTCCAGCCATGTGTTGTTCTCATACCATTTCTTTTGAAATGATCGCCCCTCTTCATTTTTTGGAAAGGATGAAAGCGCTGGTTGACACGGTCCAATACTGTTGCAAAACTGAATGAAGGCCTCATCACATTTAATATTCAATTGTAGGACATGGGCAGGATCATTTGGGTGAGTAAGTTCAAGTAGGTGTGAGAATGTTTGCCTATCTCTGGTTTCAATCTCCTCCTGGTTTGATGCTCCTTCTACCTCCACATTTTGTGTAATCTGTAAATCAAGCTTTCCCTCTCTCACCCCAACCTCTGTCTCCTGGTTTGCTGCTTCCTCTACTTTAACATCCTGTGTGGGCTCCTTAACCCCTGAGACCATTCCTCCAGTCTCTGGCTCCTCTTGACTTTCTGTTCCTAGCAAACTCTCATTTCTCTGAGGCACAGTGTCTTCCCCTGTCTTTCCTTCCATCTCCTCATCTTTCTCTCCTTCCATCTCCTCCTCTTTCTCTCCTTCCATCTCCTCCTCTTTCTCTCCTTCCATCTCCTCCTCTTTCTCTCCTTCCATCTCCTCATCTGACCTGTGATGGCTCACTCCCTGTCCATCTGGAAATCAGGCAGAATTTGCTCTTGGATTAATCTAATTAACACTATACACCTAATCATTAATCGATAAATTTATCAATCAACCAATAATTAACACACTATACATATTATAATGTAACAGAACAACATTGAAATTTTGTTTGTTACTGTTGTTTTCTCTAACTGAATATGGCTATAAATAACTGGTGCATGTGTTGATCTTACCTTTTGTGCTCTGGTGAGTGATCCACTGCCTTTTGCAGCCTCACACAGCTCCTTTTGTTTTTGTTTCAACCTCCTCTCCTTACGAGGCATCTCTGCAAAATGAAATAAGATACTTAAACTACAATCTGATCCACATAAAACACACATACAAACAAAAATTGACATTGCATACCTTTTTAAAAAAAATTGTACTGCATAGCCACAAGTTTAACCCATTAATATTTTGCCCTTTATTATTCCTAATGCTATAAAATAAAAATTTATTAAATGATATAGAAATAACTTTTTTAAATGTTTTTTTTGCTTTTATTTAGTTTGACTATTAAGTTTGCGCATGACAGCAAGGGTCCAAAAGTTATACAATTTGTCTGTATGCATATTAGCCTATATGGGCATATTTAATTTTTTTGTGTAAATAAAGGAGAGGTTTAGAAATTCAAAACTCTAATTATTTTTGTTTTGTAATGGTCCAAAATGATGTGAATATGCATACTGCACAGTTTTAGTGAAATAAAACAGGGAGAAAACACACCTGCTTGAGAGTAAGATACATATCTCTCTGCACTTTCACATAGCAGGTGAAACAGACAGTAACAACAACAGAAACCTGACGTACTTCCTCCCCATAGCACGCTGTGCGTGTGTGGTGGTCAATTAGATAGCGGCAGGGATGCAACTACCTACCTACATTCTGGGGCAATGAAAGTATTATCAAAGCATTTAAAAATGACTGGCGGGATCATTTTACCATGATCGTTTCTGCGCCTCCTCCAGTACCGGTGCCCTATAGTGCATATCCACTTTTTGCGCCGCTGGCTAGGGCTATAACTTGTGAGAGGTGTGTGCAAATTGCACACAGCAGAGAGGATGCTCATTGCTTACTTTACTCGGTCAGTCTACTCATCTTGCAACAATAAACCTTGCACAAACTAACACCTCTGCAGCACCTACTTACCTGACCAGTTGTTTACTTTTTCTGGAGTCGCAGTGGTTATCCGCAGCAGCAGGGCACGTCACGGTAGTAAGGTTAGCTTGAGGGCACGTTGTGTGAAGCTGACGCGGCCGGTCACATGATCCAGTATATCATGTGACCGGCCACGGTTACCATGGAACAGTAGATCTAAATTATAATTGTTTTGGACATGCACAAACACACAAATACACACGCACACACACACACGCAAAAAAAATATATATATATATATATATAATAATAATAATAATAATAATAATAATAATAAACCCTACAAAAGGGCACTTTGAGAATCAGGGACAAAGGGGCAGGTGCTCAAGCACCCTCCGCCCCCCCCCTCTGCACGTCCCTGAATAAAAGGTACCGTGTATTGTGTTGTTGCAGATAACTTTGGCTCTCATTCTATTGAAGGATTTGTGGAGAGCTTCTCAGCTACACACTGCTGCAGGTTCTGTCTTGGAGAAAGATCACAGTTCCAAGTAAGTGAAGTTAGAAGTGGTGAATTTATTCCTAGGACAATACAAGGACACAAGGTTCATATTCAGGCAGAAGTTAAGAGACATTGCCCACCGACTGACAAACTAAATGCTTCGATCAAAAAGAAATATTTCACACTTGATGAACTAAATAAATTGATCAAGGAGTTTCCATACAGATGGGCCAATCAATCTAATGCACCGCAAGCAGTTCCACTGACCTTTGCAACAAGAAAAACAGTTGGTGGGAATGCAGATGAAAATTGGGCCCTGCTTTTCCTCCTTCCCCTGATAGTTGGAGAAAGAATACTAGAGATTGAATCCTCATGACTGGTCCTTCTGAATCTTAAGGACATAGTTGAACTTGTCCTTTCATGATGCTCATATAGACTTACTGTGTTTCCTTGAAAACAAGATTTCTGAGCATCTCCATAGAATCATGGAGACTTACCCTGAGGAAAGACTACAAAGCATCACTTTCTTGAGCATTATTAAGTGCTGATAAAAGGTCATGGTCCACTTGTATTTCTGTAGATTATGGGCTTTAAAGTGAAACAAAACATGTTTAAGCATGTGGTCAGGCATATCCACAGCTTTCCAAACATTTTGTTGTCTCTTGCCATAAAGCATCAGTTAATTGTTGCACACCATCTTCATGGTGGTGCGATTGCTGCGACATCTCTTCAGGCATAAAAACTGTCAATGATGGACTTAACTGTGATGAGGGAAGACAAAACAAGCACTGCAGTTAAAATTCCTTGCATGTTGTTAGTCCAAATGTCAACCAGGGTGTATTCCAGTGGCACCAGTTACTCCACTGGAATGATCTTGGCACATGGTTCAACAGGTAGTCTTCCAAATTTTGTGGAGTTGATTCAGATAGCTGTTGTAAATGGGAAGGTTTGTGTGAAGCTAAAATTGTGTGTTCAACGTATACCTTTCTTTTAATCTTATATCAGTTGTGGGACTTACAAATTTTCTGTAAAAGCCTTTCAGTAACAGCTCAAATGTTCTATTCATATTCAAAAATGTGTATTTGTCTTGCAGACTCCAAAGGCTATTAGGTCTTATGCAGCCTTAGACACTTAGTCCAGATTAAATGATCTAATACCTCCTAAATGCAACATGAGCAGTCATACATCACATCTTTATAGGTCCCAGTTTTGTATAGTCTATGGTCATTAATCCAGTTTGGTCTTAACAATGCCAACTAAAACCCCATGTTAGCTTACACAGTCATTATTAAGGAAATAGTAGCTTCATTCAATTCAATTCAGTTTATTTATATAGCGCCAAATTCACAACACATGTCATCTCAAGGCACTTTACAGTTCAACCAGATCATACAGTCAAATTGATACAAAGTTTCTATCTAAGGAAAACCAGTTGATTGCATCGACTCATTGACTCAAATACAATCCCTCACACTAAGCATGCTTATAGCGACAGTGGAGAGGAAAAACTCCCTTTTAACAGGAAGAAACCTCCAGCAGAACCAGGCTCAGTGTGAGCGGCCATCTGCTGAGGCCGACTGGGGTTCAAGGAGACAGAAGCAGAGACACAAAAAGCAGCTGTAAAAGGCGGCCCTATCCAGGAAACACACAGCCAGGCAGACGAGCTCCGAGCCAGCTCCCATGCCAGAGGACGAAGAGAGCACATCCACCCAGCCACGGCCAGAGAAACAGGACCACACTGGAAAATAGGCCGATCTCCAACATCTACAAACAAGGGTGTTGATGGAAGCAGCACAGCTGATGTTTCTTTCCTGGATGACGTCACAGCCAAACAGGAACAGACGAGGCAAAGCTACTCTGAGAAAAAGCAGAGAGAGCAGAAGGTTAGAGATTGAACTAACAGATTCTGCAGAGTGGGAGAATAGAGATAGAATGAAGCAGAATGATGAAAAAGGGGTCCTTATGTCCTCCAGCAGTCTAAGCCTATAGCAGCATAACTATAGAGATAGCTCAGGATAACCTGAGCCACTCTAACTAGAAGCTTTATCAAAAAGGAAAGTTTTAAGCCTAGTCTTAAAAGTAGACAGGGTGTCTAACTCACGGACTAAAATTGGTAGTTGGTTCCACAGGAGAGGAGCCTGATAACTAAAAGATCTGCCTCCCATTCTACTTTTAGAAATTCTAGGAACCACTAGTAAACCTGCAGGTTGAGAGCGAAGTGCTCTGTTAGGAACATAAGGAACAATCAGATCTCTGATATCAGATGGAGCTTGGCCATTTAAGGCTTTATATGTGAGAAGGAGGATTTTAAATTCTATTCTGGATTTAACAGGAAGCCAATGAAGAGAAGCCAGGATAGGAGAGATATGATCTCTCTTTTTCATTTTCATCAGAACTCTGGCTGCAGCATTTTGGATCAGCTGAAGGCTTTTAACTACAGTTTGTGGACTTCCTGATAGTAAAGAATTACAATAGTCCAGCCTTGAAGTAACAAATGCATGGACTAGTTTCTCAGCATCACCCCTGGACAGGAGATTTCTAATTTTTGCAATGTTCCTCAGATGAAAGAAGGAAATTCTAGAAACCTCTTTGATCTGGGATTTAAATGACAGGTCCTGATCAAAAACAACACCAAGATTTTTACTTTATTATCTGAAATCAGTTTAATCCCATCCAAATGAAGTGACTGGCTAATCAGCTTCTTTTTCAAAGGCTCTGGTCCAAAGACTATAACTTCTGTTTTGTCTGCATTCAGAAGCAGAAAGTTAAGAGTCATCCAAGTTTTTATGTCTTCAGACATGCCTGTAATCTATGTAATGGGTTAGCTTCATCTGGATTATAGACAGATATAGCTGGGTATCATCAGCATAACAGTGGAAATTAATCCCATGCTGTCTAATAACTCTACCAATTGGGAGCATGTATAAAGTAAAGAGAATTGGTCCTAGCACTGATCCCTGTGGTACTCCACAGGTAACCTTTGAGCGTGTTGAAGATCTATCATTAACATAAACAAACTGAATTCGATCAGATAGATAAGATTTAAACCAGTCTAGTGCTGTTCCTTTAATTCCAACAAAATATTCAAGTCTTTCTAAAAGAATATTATGGTCAACTGTATCAAATGCATTACTAAGATCCAACAGGACGAGCACAGATACAAGTCCATTATCTGAGGCCATGAGAATATCATTAGTGACTTTCACCAGAGCTGTTTCAGTGCTATGATGAGCTCTAAAGCCAGACTGAAACTCTTCAAAAAGTTCATTATGGTGTAAGTGGTCGCAAACTTGTTTGGCAACTACTTTCTCAAGAATTCTGGATAAGAAAGGAAGATTGGATATAGGTCTATAATTAACCAAGTCATCTTGGTCAAGAGACGGTTTCTTAAGCAGAGGTTTAATTACAGCAACCTTAAAAGCTTTAGGTACATATCCCTGTAACAGAGATAGATTAATCACATCTAAAATGGAGGAGGAGATCAAAGGGAATACCTCCTTAAATAACCTGGTTGGAACTGGATCTAACATACAAGTTGAAGGCTTAGATGAAGACAATAAATTTGCTAATTCAGAAAGTTCAACTGGATCAAAGCAGTCTAAACCCGGTTCAGATTCCATCACTACCTCAGGTACAATCGCGGATAGAGGAGTTCTTATGATCTTATTTTTAATAAGATCAATCTTATTTATAAAGAATCCCATAAAATCATTGCTGCTAAGAGCAGGTGGAATGGACTGTTCAACAGAGCTATGGCTCTGGGTGAGTTTGGCAACTGTATTAAAAAGAAATCTAGGATTATTCTTATTCTCCTCTATTAATGAGGAGAAGTATGCTGCTCTTGCTTTACAAAGGGTCCTCTTATACAGCAGTAAGCCATTTTTCCAGACTAGGAGGGACTCCCGCAGGCCTGTGGAGCGATATTTTCTCTACAGTTTCTTAGCATTTTGCTTCAAAATACGCAGCTCTGCATTAAACCAAGGAGCAAGCTTTCTATTTTCAACGGTTTTCATTTTCAAGGGAGCTGCGTTGTCTAAGGCAGTACGCAGAGAACCAGCAACCCCATCAACAAAATCATCAACCTGTGAAGGGGAATAAGCTATGCTTTTGCACTCTGCAGCACTGCTCAGCGACACAGAGGAGAGAGAAAGTGAAGCAGATTCTGATGTCAGCATGGATGTTAAAATCTCCCACTATGATGACCCTGTCAGTATTTAATACCAAATCAGAAAGGAACTCTGAAAACTCATCTAAACATTCAGAGTAAGGACCTGGCGGACGATACAAAGTTACAAAAAGAAGAGGTTTTCTTGCCTTGAAATTTGGATCAGGGAAATTAAGGGTTAAATGTTCAAAAGAGTTGTAGGTATTAACTGTTTTGGGAGTAATCAGTAAGTCAGACTGGAAGATTGTTGCTACTCCTCCTCCTCGCCCAGAACTTCTGGGTATGTGAAAATTTAAATAGCTTGAAGGAGTTGCCTCATTTATGCTCACATAATCCTCTTGCTGCAGCCAGGTTTCTGTAAGGCAACATAAGTCAATGTGATTATCACAAATCAAGTCATTAACTAGCAGACTTTTAGAGGAAAGCGATCTTATGTTAAACAGACCATATTTAATTGTTTTAAATTTTTTCCCAATTGGAGTTATTTTGATTTTAATTAGATTATCATGATTTACTCCTTTGGGAATCTTTGCTAATTTATTAGATTTTGGTCGTGGGCAAGACACTGTCTGGATGGAGTAAAGAGTGGGTAACAGTAGAGAAGCTGCAGAGATGTGTGTTAAACTACAACTCTGCTTCCTGGTCTGCACCCTGGGTGGTCAGGGTTTTGGAGGACTAATAAATGTGGCCAGATTCCTAGAAAGAAGAGCTGCACCATCCAAAGTGGGATGGATGCCGTCTCTCCGAATCAGACCAGGCTTTCCCCAAAAGGATTGCCAATTATTAATGTAGCCCATGTTGTTTTCAGGACACCACCTAGACAACCAGCGGTTGAATGACGACATGCGGCTAAACATGTCATCACTGGTCAGATCAGGGAGGGGACCAGAGAAAATTACGGAGTCCCACATTTTTTTTGGCAAACTTACACACCGAAGCAACACTAATTTTAGTGATTCCTGACATGAATTACCTCGTCTTCTTTCATTTCAGTAATTTCTCCTCAGCAACACCTCGGCTTCTGAGAAATGCCCACAGAGTTCTCTGCCATGTCTTTGCTGCAGTGGCTGAGCTGTTAAGAAAGGTGTAACAATTTAAGGTTAGTTGCAGTAGCGGATCTAGGGGTTGGGGTTTGGGGGGCTACAGCCCTGGATGTTTCCCCCAGAGTCCTGGATCTTGCTTCTGAGCTGATCTGAGTACAATGTGCAGTACTGGAATTCACCAGATGGTGGCAGCATGCGCATGAAAAACATGAATTGAGAATTGAAAATACTTTTCATAAAGATCATCACACCAACAGTCATATTTATTTTAACTGTTTTGGATTTCAAAACTATAAAATAATAAATGTTTCAAACATAATACATCAAAATGACAGTTTCAAATTTCCCAGGATTTTGTTATTTAATCCCATGTTATTGGGGGAATGGATTATATCAGGTGGCTAAAATATTTGATTTCCCTTTCATAACTCTGGCAAATAATGATCAAATGTCACCAAATCCACATGATTGGTTGTTGATGAAGAGAGGAATACAGTTAACAGACTTACAGGTACATTTATTTAATCCCATGTTATGGAGGGGGAGCAGATTATTTCAGTCAGCTAAAATATATGGTTCCCCCCTCATAACTCTGGCAAATTAGGAACAGATGCTACTGAAATCACATGATTTGTAGTTGATAAAGAGAGGAATAAGCACGGTTAAAAACTTGCAGGTAAATAAATTTCTTCCCATTTTATGGTCGGGGGGTTGTTATGTGTTATAGCATGTAGTATACT
This sequence comes from Cyprinodon diabolis, assembly GCA_030533445.1. Classification (NCBI taxonomy): domain Eukaryota; kingdom Metazoa; phylum Chordata; class Actinopteri; order Cyprinodontiformes; family Cyprinodontidae; genus Cyprinodon; species Cyprinodon diabolis. The sequence continues at coordinate 46,182,475 of CM060072.1, read as the reverse complement.
AGAAATTTCTTTAAACCTGTAATCTGTCATATTTTACATTAGAGCGGGATTTACCCAAAAGTCTACTGTCTCATCTTCACCCTCAGGTACCCTGATCGCCTAGAATCCTGGATCCTCCCATTAGTTGAGTTCAGTTTTGTTGCCTGTTCAGGTAATGTTCATTAAACTAACTTTATGCCCTAATCTGAGCAGCAAAACTCAAATCATGTGACCTCTTGGACCGGACTGCAACAGTTCAGATTTTTTTATCAGCTATAACTTATTAATGTGCGAGTGAAAACGTGGGAACATTGTTGCCATACTTAGCAACTTATCCAAGTTAAAGAAAGTTGCCCCCAAACAGTACAGATTCTGCACCACGGACAATATGACTGGTTGCACAGCAACATAATCTATACAAACCGTTGTTGTTGTTGGGCCAAGTCTTATTGGTTTGACGTGATGCAAGCAATTAAAAAAAAATGTGGCTTAGATTAGGTCCTCCATGCTTGCTAGCGCCTACTTATTGAGGCTACATACTGGCCGTGTTAGCTAAACTTTGTCATCTGAACTTAACAGAGACGACACCACCTTGATTGATGACGATAGCAATAAAGCACATAAATTCATTAACTATAAACATTCTATAAAGTCTATCAACAGCATGCATCTGCACTGGAAGTATCGAGCTAACGACTTACCTACCGTCCTGCTTCTATGCAGCAATTCTTCGGTGGTACGGCAGTGAGGTACGGAAGCGTATTGAGTGACCAGACACTGGTCGCGTACCTAGTTATCTCCTAATTATGAGATCTTTTCTCATAATTACCAGATAATATCTCATATTTACGAGATCAGTATCTCGTAATTATGAGAAAAGATCTCGTAATTATGAGATAAGCTGTCAGTTTGTTTTTTTGTTTGGTGAATGCAATACGCACGTGTCCGTACAAATCCTCAGGAATTCATTATTTATTTTTTGCAAATCTGCCATTTTAGTTAATAAACTCAGCCTTTTTGTATTTTAGTGCATTTTTTCAAACTGTAACTGCATGTATTTAATGATACACATGTATATTAATATGTTTGGAGGAAAGGGAAATCAATTTCTCTTAGTTTTATTTCAGCGAAATCTAATTCAGATTAAACTGACACATAACTTTAGATTTTATCCTATTGGATTATATTATTCATTCTTTTTCCTCTATAAGGTGCTATTTTGTTTGCATTTTCATAAGTCAGAGCAACCATCACCTTTTCTCTGTCTTAGTCAGAACCTCAGACATTCATGGCACAGGGACAAAGCAACATACCACAAAATCCTGCAGAGATGAAGCTAATCTCTCTGAGTGGCTGCTGTGGAAATAGAGGATTTGGTTTGTGACTAAAACCTGTGCGCATTTTACTACTACTGTGTCAGACCATGTTTGGACCCTTTTCTCTCTCTGGATTTGCCTCAGTTTTCATCTCCAGGTCCGTCCATAACATTATGGAACATGGTGACAGCAGGAAATGAACAAAACCAGACCCGTCCTGTTTTTAAACAACCACAGGCCTGATAAAAAACGTTTTGTTTTCCAGTCCTGAAGCCGACATAGGAAAAGACAGTTGCTGCTGAGTTTTTCTCTTTTAAAAGATAATTTTTGGTTTAGATACTTAAGGTTGGTTCTAATTTGATCAGACATGATTATACTGACTCTAAAACAATCATGGTTTAGTGAAAGCCAACCAGGCCGTACATTATCACCCTCATTAGACATTTTCCCATAGAAAAAGTCATGTCAAGAAAGTCAGTCAGTCAGCATTTTCTTCATTGCAAGATGCAGAAATGAATCTAAATGAGAAAGTTATCAAACTTCTCTTGGATAGTTGGAAGTCTATAGAAATGTAAAATAAAATAAAATATATGGTTGATGACTTTACCCTTTACTGACTGCTGCCAATAGGCGGTTTCAGTCCTAGAACCCTCCCCCCACCTCAGTCCAAAAAGGTCAGCCACTTCTCAAACAAAAATAAATATTTAATTAATTAAAAATTAATTTATCACCTGAGAAAAGGAAAGCCTTATTTTTGGTGCACCTCCTCTTTGTTTCCCCATAAAAAAAAAATGTCCCCAGTATCGCTGTCCTCATGGTTCTTGCACACACATTGGGGAGCAGGTTGCAGCTCAGGTGAGTTATCAGGGTCAGGGGTTCAGAGCAGAAGAAAATCCTTTGTGTTGCTTACCCAGATTTTAACTCATCATTTCCATCCAGTTGCTGTGACGGTTAGTTTAAGGAAGAGTTTCAATGTTTCAACTGAATAAAAAAATAATAATATAAAGTTGTTCATCTTTACCAAATAAAAGAAGAGGCCTTTTTCAGGAAAGGAATGTCGTCTGGTCAGTCGCCTCATTTCATCCTTCAGTCACTTTAAGTCACGTTCCCCTCTCACCACAAACATTTCTCATCTAATTTCCCTATATTTGCTTTTCTCATCAAAATACTTTTTTCTGTTTAATTTAGTTTTTTTGTTTTTTTATTTTAGGTTAATTCCTCCATTTTACAAGTTTTTTCTCCTTTTACTGCAACATATCACAAAAAAATTGTTTTTTGTGATATGTTGCTGAGTCCTCAATAATTCTTCTTAACTATGTTTTTCTTTCTATCTGCCCATAAATATGTTACCACATCACAATAAAAATGTCTATGTCTGATGCAGAAAAGTCGTGGATTATGCAGAACCTCCAACCCAGTGATACTGGAGGACCAGGCTGACCTTTATGAAGGAATGACTTAAAGACTCCTGCAGTACTTAATGGTGGCTGAGAACGTTGTGCAGTTATTTGAAGTATAGATGTGCTGCACATCTAAAAGATGCAGGGCAGTGATAATCATGGACCAGGATTGAGAACTAGTGCTCTATAAGATTCTTATTTGAAATAAAACCATCCAAAATAATAAAAACACAGAATTAGGTTTGTTTAAGCAGGGTAGGGCTTTGTTATGTTGTTTAAAGATTATGCCGCACTAATGACCTTTATTTATCAAGGACATGAAAGTAAACATGGGGAAGGAGATGAAGGAAAGGGTACAGGGAAGGAGCTGAGCAAAGATGTATTTAGGACTGATTGCCTCTAGATAGAAGCAACTCCACTACTGAACCTTGACTTCACATGTTTAGTGAACCGGAACCGTTTGAGGACTCCCACAGCAGAGTGTTATGTGAAATATCAACCTGAAATGTTTTATACTTCACCAATAAAATGTACCAACAACAAAAGACACCTATCACAATTCGAAAAAGAATTTATTTGTTACTGGTATAAAATAAATTGAAGAAATATTTACAGTAAAAGTTTTAATTTCCTATATTTCTAAATATTTTCAGGATCAATTGTTCATCTGATGAATGTATCTATTCAACCAAGACAATCATCTTAATGCATCAACAAATGTGATTATTTCAGAATTCGATTATGTTCATTGTTCTACACTCACTGAATGATGACGCCTCATGCTTTTTACGCTAATTATAAATTACAGACTTTGGTTTATCCTCAAATACCTTAGAACTATTTGCACTAGAAAGAAAGTTCAAACTATTTAAGACAAAACTAAAGAGCATAACATGATTGTCAACACAGAACATTGTTGGATATGATTGCAGGAAATAAGGCTGTGTTGTGTTCCCGGTGGTGCGCACTGCAGCTTGCTAATAAAATATAAACATCATAATTTGGGTGAAGGTTACAAAGACTGGATATTTAACGACATTAACTTAGCAGAAGGTTTAGCATTATTACAGGAAGTACAGAAACTAAATGTTACACAACAAATAAATGAGCTAAAAGCAGCATGATGTTACTGACTGAAACATCTCTTATAAATAAAGGTTAATAGAATGAGCTCTACATGAAGTATGCTGGAGCTGAGTACAACAGATAAGGGTTGAGTTTAGGATTTGCTGATGGAAGAGGGCCGTTCTCATGTGCATGGCGTCGATAGTATCGACGGAGCGCAGGGCTTGTTGGATGATGTTGCCTTACATGAAGGAAGTACTCATCAGGGCGACTTGAGGTAAATCCACAGTCCTCACACACAAAGATCTTGGACCTTCTCTGCCGGTAAGCGTAGTGCTGGTGAACACCATGAATCTTTCTCATATGGGACTCCAAAGAGCAACGTTGGGTAAAAGCTTTCTCACACAGCTCACATTTGTACGGTCGGATACCTGCAGGAGGAAGGAGAAAAAATCGCTTTGGTTTTGGTTGTTTATATTGCAGCTGACCGAAATGCATTTTTTTATTTGTTATAATTTGTTGCAGATTTTAAATGAAAGATTTTCTTTATGTACAAATGTATATGTGGACACAGATCTTCCACTTCATGCTATTTTAGAGGAATGTGCAAAATCTGTGTTTAACTAGCGCAGTTTGCTCCAGATCAGAGAGAAGTTTGATCATTTTTTTCAGATAAAACTTGTTAATGCATAAATTAATTGATGATGCTTCCAAAATTATGATTTATTAAAAAATTGTATTCAACTAGCACCTATTGTTGTATCACAGTAAACCCGGTCTTCACAGCTTAATATTTCATATTCCTTGTTCTTTTGTGTCTTGTTTTAAATTTTTATTTATTTTTTTTTTTATTGGCTATAGGGAAAGTTGACTGTCTGCTAATTAGCTTGCTTTACTACTCTTGCAGCCTGATATTTACTGTATATATTGGTGTTCAGGGTTGGTTCACCATGATTTACACTCTTCCCCAAATTATCCTACTAGTAAATCGATTTATTCACCCCTAGCCCTAATCACTTTTTTCCTTTTATCTGGGTCTTGGTCCATAATTATTTAAAACTGTGACCCTAGCAGCCAAGTAATAAACTATGAACCAAATGGTCCTTTACCCCCTTATACATGTGTCCGATACATCAGTGTCCTGTTTAAAGATTCAAAGAAGGTTTTGTAGATGCAGGTGACATTTCTAACCTGTATGTGTTCGCATGTGCCTCTTGAGGTCAAAAGTGTCATTGAATCCTTTGCCACAGAATCGACAGGGATGCCTCTTCACCAGACTGTGGCATTTGAGGTGGCGTGTTAGCATGCGCTGCAGGGGAAAGATTTTGTGGCACAGCGAGCATGCAAAATCCCCGGAAACTGGTGTACTGCGAGGGCGAGTCTGGAAAAGGAAAAACAGATTACAGATTTGGACAGTGTAATAATTGTACACTCACTCTGTTCCCATATCTTGTCATAACAGAGTCAGATCGAAATTTAATTGAGCTTCGATGTAAAATGACAATAACAGAATTCAATTAAATGCTGTTTAGCTTACTTCTTCATAATAATATTTAAATGAACTCTTCAACACTGCAAACCTGTACTGTGTAGTTAAAGTTTTTCCTAGTTTTGCTGTCATAGGCCAACAATTCAATTCAGTTTCGTCATCATACTCGTGTCTTCCACCTTAAACCTGAATCCGGGTCGGAGCAGCGACTCCCAACCTTCCCTCTATCCAGGACTTTTCCTCCAGCTCTGCTGAAGGGAGCCCAAAGTGCTCCCAGGCCACCCCGGGAAGACATAGTGTTTCCATGGTGTCCCCTGGTCCTCCTCCTGATGGGATGTGCTTGGAACCCCTCAGAGGGAGGATTCAGGAGGCATCTGATAAAGATTTTTGACCCTCCTCAGCTGACTCCTCTGAGTGAGGAGGAGAAGAAGCTCTGCTCTGATTCTCTCCTGGACGACCAAGCTACTGTCGTATCTCTACAGCAGCACCTCGAACCAAAAGTGGCATATGGCATATGTCAGTTCCCAACTATTGGGAACCATCTTATGCCAGTTTGGACCCGGTGTATACTAGTTGAGAACCAGGATATGCCAGTTGGGAACCGGCTTATGCCAATTGGGAAACAGAGTATGCCAGTTGGGAACCGGCATATATTAGTTGGGAACCCGCTTATGCCAGTTGGGAACCGACATATGCTAGTTGGGAACCCGCTTATGCCAGTTGGGAACCGACATATGCTAGTTGGGAACCCGCTTATGCCAGTTGGGAACCGACATATGCTAGTTGGGAACCCACTTATGCCAGTTGGGAACCGGCATATGCCGGATAGGAACCGGCATATGCTAGTTGGGAACCCGCTTATGCAAGTTGGGAACCGACATATGCTAGTTGGGAACCCGTTTATGCCAGTTGGGAACCGGCATATGCCAGATAGGAACCGGCATATGCTAGTTGGGAACCCGCTTATGCCAGTTGGGAACCGGCATATGCTAGTTGGGAACCCGTTTATGCCAGTTGGGAACCGGCATATGCCAGATAGGAACCGGCATATGCTAGTTGGGAACCCGCTTATGCCAGTTGGGAACCGGCATATGCTAGTTGGGAACCCGCTTATGCCAGTTGGGAACCGGCATATGCTAGTTGGGAACCCGCTTATGCCAGTTGGGAACCGATATATGCTAGTTGGGAACCCGCTTATGCTGGTTGGGAAATGACATATGCTAGTTGGGAACCCGCTTATGCCAGTTGGGAACCGACATATGCTAGTTGGGAACCCGCTTATGCCAGTTGGGAACCGACATATGCTAGTTGGGAACCCGCTTATGCCAGTTGGGAACCGGCATATGCCGGATAGGAACCGGCATATGCTAGTTGGGAACCCGCTTATGCAAGTTGGGAACCGACATATGCTAGTTGGGAACCCGTTTATGCCAGTTGGGAACCGGCATATGCCAGATAGGAACCGGCATATGCTAGTTGGGAACCCGCTTATGCCAGTTGTGAACCGGCATATGCTAGTTGGGAACCCGTTTATGCCAGTTGGGAACCGGCATATGCTAGTTGGGAACCCGCTTATGGAAGTTGGGAACCGACATATGCTAGTTTGGAACCCGTTTATGCCAGTTGGGAACCGGCATATGCCAGATAGGAACCGGCATATGCTAGTTGGGAACCCGCTTATGCCAGTTGGGAACCGGCATATGCTAGTTGGGAACCCGTTTATGCCAGTTGGGAACCGGCATATGCCAGATAGGAACCGGCATATGCTAGTTGGGAACCCGCTTATGCCAGTTGGGAACCGGCATATGCTAGTTGGGAACCCGCTTATGCCAGTTGGGAACCGGCATATGCTAGTTGGGAACCCGCTTATGCCAGTTGGGAACCGATATATGCTAGTTGGGAACCCGCTTATGCTGGTTGGGAACCGACATATGCTAGTTGGGAACCCGCTTATGCCAGTTGGGAACCGACATATGCTAGTTGGGAACCCGCTTATGCCAGTTGGGAACCGACATATGCTAGTTGGGAACCCGCTTATGCCAGTTGGGAACCGGCATATGCCTGATAGGAACCGGCATATGCTAGTTGGGAACCCGCTTATGCAAGTTGGGAACCGACATATGCTAGTTGGGAACCCGTTTATGCCAGTTGGGAACCGGCATATGCCAGATAGGAACCGGCATATGCTAGTTGGGAACCCGCTTATGCCAGTTGGGAACCGGCATATGCTAGTTGGGAATCCGTTTATGCCAGTTGGGAACCGGCATATGCTAGTTGGGAACCCGCTTATGCCAGTTGGGAACCGGCATATGCTAGTTGGGAACCCGCTTATGCCAGTTGGGAACCGGCATATGCTAGTTGGGAACCCGCTTATGCCAGTTGGGAACCGATATATGCTAGTTGGGAACCCGCTTATGCTAGTTGGGAACCGACATATGCTAGTTGGGAACCCGCTTATGCCAGTTGGGAACCGGCATATACTAGTTGGGAACCGACATATGCTAGTTGGGAACCTGCTTATGTCAGTTGGGAACCGGCATATGCCAGATAGGAACCGGCATATGCTAGTTGGGAACCGACATATGCTAGTTGGGAACCTGCTTATGTCAGTTGGGAACCGGCATATGCCAGATAAGAACCGGCATATGCTAGTTGGGAACCCGCTTATGCCAGTTGGGAACCGACATATGCTAGTTGGGAACCTGCTTATGTCAGTTGGGAACCGGCATATGCCAGATAGGAACCGGCATATGCTAGTTGGGAACCGACATATGCTAGTTGGGAACCTGCTTATGTCAGTTGGGAACCGGCATATGCCAGATAAGAACCGGCATATGCTAGTTGGGAACCCGCTTATGCCAGATAGGAACCGGCATATGCCAGCTAGGAACCAGCACATTCCAATTGGGAACCGGCATATGCTAGTTGGGAACCGGCTTATGCTGGATGACATATGACTTGATAACACAATTAAAGAGATATAATTGTATTTTAACTCCTGAAACATGTACAATGTGGATAAACATTGATAAATTCATTATAAAGTAGTGGTGCTGTTTATATGTCAGTTTGGCTTCTGAGAATGAAATCAAAAGAAGACCTCAAAGCAACAAAAACCTCAACCTGAGCAAATGTCAGAATCTGAGAAATTACCAGGCTGTTCAGATGATCAAAGGCTGAGTTTAGAGGTCAGTCATGTTGAAATGTACTATATGAGATTAAATGTAAAATCTTTATAGCGTCAACTACCAAGGTTGAAGCTGAAAAATGAATAGGAGAAGAAAATTCAGCATAAATAGACATTAATATCTAGGCTGAAGGTGTTGTTTCTGCAAGATCTAAATGCTTAGATCTAAATTGTTTTGTGAAATATTTGTAGTTCTTTCTTCTATTGAGTCACTGAAGCACAGTACTGGTAATTGAATACGTTAAGGAGTACAGTTCAGTGAAAAGTGGTGTGCTATTCTATTTTAATTTAATCCAAAAACTATTCATATAAAAGAGACATTAAATTAACAATTTCCTGTTTCAGGGTCAGCAGCTCACCCTCTGAAAACAGTGTTAGCAAAGCTCTGCTTCCCCTCCGCTGCGCCGGACGGTTTGCCAGAATCACTTTGAGTTCAACCAATTCAAGTCTTTCTCCAAACAGGAGACCCACCAGCTGACCAGACCAGATCTGTCCAGTTCAGTTTATTTATATAACACAAATTCACAATACATGTCATCAGCTTTACAGAGACTAATTATCCACATCCACACATTTAACCACATTAACAGAATACTTTGATGGAAACCTTTGCCCTGGCTGCAAGGTCAGGGCAAATGGTCCCAGTTTAGCCTGATAAGGTTTCTGCCACCAATTGAAATGGACAAGCTGTGTTCAGGGTGGTCTGCACCCGTTAAAATGTTGGTACTTATTGCAAAGGCTACAAAGGTTGGATAATAAAGGAGAGCACATGGATATAGCAGTCAGAGGAAGAGTAAACATTTAAACAGTTGTTTCTGAGCTATGGGCTTCACCTCTTTTGTTCCTTCATTCTGTAGAAGAGTGCATCAATGGTCTGAATAAATACTAATCAATATTACTATTTTCCCAACTAGCTTATTAAACCAGGGATGTAAAGTGAAAAAAGTTGGATGCATTTTGCTGTTTCATAGTATTTTCTCCATGTAGATTTCTTTGAATCAGAGCTAATTGTCTGCCCTATGTGTGCTAACCTCAAAGCTGAAAATGTCCTCTGATTTGTGCCTTCATACTGACTTTGCATATATTTGTATGAGTATCCTCCTGCTTGCAGGCTGGAGCAGGAAAACGCAGGAGAGAAAACCTTCCGTCTGTTTTCCTCTGACTATCCCACATGTAAATAACAGCACAGGCTCTTTAATTTACATGAACTGAGGTTTGATCAGTTAATGTGCCAAAACAAAGTTAGTCCTTTGCACAAAGAACGTCAAATGGCCACATATATAATTTTACTGAGATTTTAAAAGAGTTAGAATGTGAAACTTTTGAATAGGATGTTTTTAATCAGAAACAGGTCAAAGTGAAACAAGACATCTTGTTTTTGTCACTACAAACCGGGAGAGGATTTATAAGATGAAAGTAGCATCGCAGAGATCAGATTGAAATAATGAAACGATAACAGAATAAAACATTAAAAACGTTTGGGGGCCGTCCTGTTTGGTGGGGTTCGGTTTAGGAGAAGGTATGAAGAGCGCTTAGGTTAGGCCATAGGAATGAATTGAAGTCAATGGAAGGTCCCCATAAGGATAGCGGGACATAACGTGTGTGTTCTGTGTGGTTCAGTGCACGCACAGCAAAAGCAGTTAAGACCAGAATGCAAATGATAAAGACCAAGTGGAAGGAAAGACTTCAGAGCTGCAGGATGCAGCAGCAGCATGTCTCAGGTTTAGCCCTAAACCTGCTTCAGGAAATTCTTTAGGATTTCTTTAATCAAAGGTGAGCAGCAGTTAGAAAGGTGTGTTTGCCAGTAACCCACATGAGCTGCTGTGCCTCAAGTAAATAAATGTTGAAATGAGAGCTTCGCTTCCAGTTAACCTGCCTTTTATGCTTCTCACTGCAGAATTTACTGTAGTTTTTAATGCACAATTTCAAATGTTTCAAATTAATAATGAAAAATAAAACTGAGCAGTTTAATAAAATCAATATTTGGACAATGGGCAGAAAGGTTGACATATTCAGCTGTACATGGCATGTACTTATATAGCGTCTTTTCATGTCAGGAAGTGTAGCCAAAACGTTTACACCACATTCAGTCATTCACTCACTTATAGCCACAGCTGGCCTGGGTCTCACTGACAGAAGGCACGCCGCCATACTGGGCCCTCTGACTCATATTTAGCTGCAGTTACACCTCTTCTGTTAACTCAGATGGTAAATCACGCTGTAGCACATCCATGCATTAAAGGATCCTGCTGGGCACCAGAATGGGGGATTTAAGAGATGCTAAATGTAGCGTGGTTGTTGGTGTAAGAAGATACTCCTGCCCTACCATCTTTACTTGCAATTGTTTCTCAGGGTTTAAGTACAAGAAAGACAACAAATCCAGTGAGCATCTATTTTTTAACATAAAAGCCTTGTTGATGTCAAACCCTTTTTAGCTGTGATCAACCATTAAATGGCCGTTATTATCAGTCCCATAGGCTTCAGGATGCACCTTCTCTACCATCTAATAGGTTTCTTATGGCCTATAACATGTTGCTTGTCGTTGATCGCAGCCACTTCGGCCGCGTCTAAAACCTTAAAGGTATAGCGGAGGATTTTCTTTTTCCAGGTGGATCATCTCAATCATTGGTCCTCCTAATTGTCAGTCATTCTGGTGATGTTTACGTAAGGCCGTCCTATGTGCTGTCCGAATAGGTAGCTATCTTTTTATGAGCATGTTCACTTTCGGTTTCAGACGGTTTTCGACAGTCATTGAAGCTCACCTTTCTCATCACGTTCTTTGAAAATGGCCGAGGGTCAGAAGAGAAAAAGTGTTTACGAAGTTTATGAGCAGAAAAGAAAAGCCTCAGAGGAGAGAAACCAGACCAGAGTGTTTTTAGGAGAGTCTTTCACATGATGGCGTCCACTGAAAGGACAGGTTGGTCCTCCCTCTGATGCCTCGCTTGACAAGTTTCTACTCGACAGGTAAAGTTTGGCTACTTGGAAAAATGCATTTCACATCACTGCTGGAAAAAGTTATCTACCTCTATACTTTAACTATGCAGGAAAGATAAGTTTATTTATTTTGTGATATGTATCTTTAGTAGTTATACGGTGGCCACAGATCCTCATTTACCTGCAAACATGTCCAAGTTTCCACTGCAGCACACTCACAGATACTAGCATTGCATGATTTCTTAATTGTACCAGTAGTCTTATATGAGGGGAAAGTTTTTATCTATAAATATGGGTGAGATGAGATCTATGTGAGCGACGGTCTCATTATTGTCTCCCTGCACCATTTAGAGGAGAAATGGGCTCCTGCACGCTCTCGCACGCATTTAATAGGCGTTCCCTCTCTGGAGCGGGTACAGGGTTGTGCATGCGCCATTGTTTTAACGTGGAAAGGGCGGGCTTTTCACTAAAATCCTCCACTATAACTTTCAATTTCTATTGAACTACTTTATACTTTCTATCAACTTTATTTACAGCATAGCCGCTTAAAAAAAAGTGTTTTAAAGCTTTACTTTGAGGGATTTCCACGTTTCAATCACACACATTTAATGTGGTGTTTAAAAACAACTCAGTTTACAGGATCGGGGGGTGGGGGGTGGGGGTAACATGCCGATTCATTGAAATGATGTTCTGGTTACACATAAATAGGTCAGGATTAGGATTAATTCAGTGACAACCTGCTGAGCCTGCTGGGAGGTAGGAGGCTCAATCTGAAGCGGTTCTATGGGACTGATAACTGCTAATAGCGGCCTTTTATCGGGGCGATAACATCCGAAGCGGTCAGATGTCAGCAGATAAAGGATAATAAGCACATTGGTTTGGTTAGAGTTAGAAGACAGTAATATTTCTATTTTATCTGCTATTTGTGTTTTTTAATGTATCAATAATGGCATAAAAAATGTTGGTCATCCGATCTGTAATTTGGAGAAGAATCTCTGAATGCTCAGTGGGATGAGATGCAGATCAGCTACTGCAGCAGAAGGACTCCTCTCCTATAATCTGATGGAAACAACATGGTGGTGTGTGGGATGATTGTCCAGGAACACCTTAGGCCCCAAAGTATTAGTTTAGCATTTGAAATATCACAGCCTCCCTGAGCAACAGCTAGTGAACGCTGGACAGTTTTAAAACTTAACGATTCTTAGACAGACAGATTTTATTTGTCATTTTGTTACACAAGTGTGAAACAAAAAGAAATTTCGTTTGGAAACAGCTCACTGGACAATTCATCTTTTTTTAAACTGAAGCCTTGAAAAATAGTTTAAAAAAATAAAATAAAATAAAGCCAAATATATATATATATATATATATATATATATATATATAACATATAAACAGTAATATAAACTTCAAATACATTTTAATGTGCAAAGTTAACATTTTAGATTCTGAACAAAACCACATTTTAAAATAGAATTTAAAGAATATAAAATCCCTTAGTTGTCCTACAATGGGGAAGTTCTGGTGTTACATGTTATGGTGGAAGAAGCCAGACTGCATGATTTGTTCCTGCAGAACTTCCAGCAGTGCAACAATAGAGAAGCAGATCGATTGATAAAGGGGAGACGTAGCAGAGAGTCACTTTGGTGAAACCTGCTGTGAAGCAGCCGTACGGCAGATTTTTCCCAGAAATTCCAGATATTTCTTTAAGTTCATATTTACTTGTGAGCAGAGCAGCTTTTGGCCTCTTTGTCACACTTTAACAACCCCAGATTAATAAATCAAACTCAGGACAAAGTTTTATGGTTAAATAATTTTGACTTGGCTAAAGATTTAAAATGTAAAATATGAATATTCTTCATACAACTACAGTAAACTAGTTGAATCTAGTAAGGACAGCAAATTAAAAAAGATTGTGTTAAAAAGGTTGAAGTGAAAAGAGAACAGGATTCACCTTTGCTCTGTTCATGGAGGCCAAAGTCGTTGGAAAAGCGAAGGGGCCTGTTTTTGACCAGCTTCTTGGTTCTGACCCTTGGAGCCCTGAAGACACTGGGAGTATGGCTCCCACTGTTGTTCCACTTCCTGAAGTCTGTTCCGGCTGATTCACTGAGGGAAGCTGCTGGATGTCATGACTGAGAATCCCTTTTTCCATAACATTTTCCCTCACTGGAAAAAAAAAAGATTAAAACGTGTTTAGAATAAAGAGCTGAATCTGGTTCACTGTTTGCTGTGATTTCATCCAAATGAAGCAAACATGCATCTTACCTACAGTGTTGTCCTCTTGCCATTGATGCAGCTCTGGTTCCTTCCATTGCCATGCTCCACATGCACCCCGCTTTTTCTTTACCAGGAAAGATCTTGGCATTTCTTTTCTTTCTTCTGATGATTTAGATGGAGCACGGGAAGAGTTGATGAGATCTGCTACTCGTCTTCTTTACAACTACAGTTTTATTCCTAGACAATCTGCAAGTGAAACATCCCAGTAAAATCACTGGAAAACTTTGCATACTCTCTGGACAGAGTGGTGGAGAGGGAATGGCAGTGGTTGGTTGTTATACACCTGTGATGGCTGAACATATCCGCCATTTTAACTGGTCCTCCGATGGATTTGCATGTCAGGTAGTGTGTATCCGGGGAGCTTCTCATTCAAGTAGCTTTTGACATGCAAATGAACGTTCAAGGCTAAGCCGGGGACCATGGGAAGGGCACGGTCTAAATAACAGGAGCAAACACAGTGAAGCCACAATCTTAACTGACAGGTAAATCTAACTTTTCTTGTGATAATTGTCTAGTGGATATTCCTCTAACAAGAGTTGTGTTTGTGCATCTCTATCTACATGAACACTAAGGATGTGAGATGGTCGAAAAAAAGTCACATTTCCTTACAGCAAACCTTCATTTCATGAAATCACATTGGAAATTAAATAACTTTATTTTAAACACTTTAATGACCATCATTCTATAAAAATAAAAAAAAACCTATAGAATTTACATTGATTCATTTATCCTTAGGTCAAATTAAAGACTCAGAGACTTATTTTCATCATGTTTACACAGAGTGTACACATTTTTTACTCCCTGTCCTTTAAACATGGACTCCCTGATCGGAGCTGCTCCTTGTGGAGTTCAGACCTGGAGGAGCTGGAGGAGCTGTTGCTGAAGCTTTCACTAACCCTTTCACTAAGGGTTTAAACACTGATATAACATTAGTGTTCATGTGTTCCTCAGATGCTCGTTACATTTCCATTACCAAGTCTGACCAAGAGTCATTTAGTGGAATCCTGATGTCTATTCGCTGCTAGCTATTTCAAAGAGGGTAAAGAATCATTTAGCTAAAGGTTATTGGTTCTTGATTAAGCAAATCATTCAATAAAACATTATTTGGCCAAATAATGTTTTATTCACCTCATTGATTTGCATTGTGAATTGGTCTGAAAACATTCCAATTTCTCTAAATTAGTGAAAAGCTCATTTGATCAGATCCCAAATTCTTCCAGATAAACTTTGATTTCAAACACAGAATCCATCTTAAACTGTAAAATGATTTTCAACCGTTTTCCCCTTCCTCTTTGTACTTAGTAGTTAGTTTAGTTGAGTTTTACTAGTCTTAGTTGAGTGTTAAACTGAAATATGTTTGACTTGGAGCTGAATGATTTTTGTTAATAAACTCTTATATTTTGAACAGAATGTTCAAAATATAAGTGCAGAATTAACTGTTTGACCATGATTAGAGCTCGACTCACTCTTTCATGTATTGTTCTAACACACAGCTAGTAGGACTGTGTGTCATAAACAATATACAGTGGGTGATGGTTGGAAATGGACACTTCACACATGCTTCGCGTGTTTCACAAATTGTGTGAAAAACAATATCAGAATATCAAAAAATATCAGAAATTGTACAATAACTTATTTAACTTATTTATATATATTACAGATACTAGCCTATTATGCTGTTTGACTTTATGGCATCTTTCTTTTATTTAGATCAGCTGATGTGCGCTCCACCTTTCCAAGGAATTACATTAGACCATAGGGATTATCATTCTACAGCCTCAATATCTTACTCTGATAATAATAGGCGTATTGTTATACTATTTTTGTTATTTTTATTATCATCTAGCTGGTAAAATTTTCAGTTTGATCTGGAAAAGGACGCTATGATGCCTTACAACAAGCATGAAAGGCCCAACCCCCCAGGCTTTTGGGCACATTATGCAAGAATGCTGCTTGCTGCCGCGATGAATAGTGGCGTTTCTAAGCTGTTGTCAGGGATGGCTGTGACCCACCCAAAAGTCAGTGAGCTAATCCGGAGTATTCCCATTTTAAATACAGTGAACCCTCGTTTATCGCGGAGGTTACGTTCCAAAAAGAACCCGCGATAGGTGAAATACGTGAAAGAGAAACCTTTTTTTTTTAGAGTTATCATACAATGAAATACTCCATACAACATTGAAATCAGGGAATAAAGACTTTATACAGGCCCAAGCATTTGTTTAACAAATAAAAGTACGGTATAAACGTTGTTAACTACTGTACTGTACATTAAAATAATATAGTTATAAATACTTTTAATCATCAATACGAAATGAAGGGTTAATATTGCGGGGATCAGCACCGCCCCGCCGTGATGGATTGGAACGGGAGAAAATGAAAAATGATTATGAAAAAAAATACAAAGTACAATAGGACAAATAGTGACTGACGTGTACAGTACAGTATTTCACTGCTGTTCTGACGGAGCCGCTGCATCCTGACTCTGCTCTGTGTTTTGGAGAGAAGAACATAGTTATGTGATCAACGCGCAAGTCAGTGAGCTAATCCGGTTTATTCCCATTTTAAATCATGTACTATTTAACCACGTATGACCAGAACGTAATCTGGATATAATGGGTTCCTCTTTTGTATGTCATCCTGTTCTAAACATCAGCAATTAATTAAGCAAACCACTTAATGCAGGAATGTCGCTACTACTGTAAATAGCGGTGCTTGAATTCTATTGTCAGAGAACAAGAGAGTAAATGTCTACACGTCGGTTTTTCCAAGACAACGATGACGTCATAGCCTTGAATGGAGCAGCGACTGGTATGTAATATTCCCAGGGCCAAGAGATACATGTCATTTGCTATCAGTAATATATTGATTTGAAATGCAAATAAAAAACATTTTCTATGAGACATTTTCCTGACTTTATGTTTCACTATTATATTATGGGCTACTATATAAATCTTTTTAAGCAAACCTGTAAAAATGTAATGATGTCAGAATATTGGACCCAGAATTCGAGGCAGTGGGAAAGTTCAAAACGTTTATTAAACACCAACAGGTGCGCGGGGCAGATCTCTGCAGGGATAGGAGAATACAGATCAGAGACTGGATGTGGAGCTGAATATGACTTGGAGCAAAGTCACTGACTTGATTCAAAGTTCAGTTCATTCGCGGAGAACTCAGCAGAATCCAGAAGGGAGATTTGACCGCATTTGCGGCGGCCACGCCCCCAGAGTTTCTAGAGAGCGAGCAGCAGAAGTCAGTGATGGAGTACATCACTGACCGGTCTCCCTGTCTGAGAGTCAAAAGTCCCCTTGAGGTTTCCCTGCTCGGAAGAACTGGGCAAAAAACTCTGATTACTTCCAAAGAAAAATTATTATAAGAGCTGCAGAGTTCAGGATTATTCAACCACTCTGACGTTCCCCATAATTTGGCCTTTCCCGCTAACAGAGAGATTACATAGGCCACCTTGGCTCAAAACGCAGAGGGCTGTAATTCAAAATGAATTTCGCACTGAGTCAGGAAAGCTCTGCATTGATCAGGATCCCCTTTAAACGCTTCAGGAGGGGACAGACGCGGTTCAAGAGAAGCTGGACTATCAGTAGCAGACGTGGGCGCTGCAGCTGTCACGGGCGGGGCAGCTGGAGCAGCCTGATTAATAATCAAGGATCTCCTGCATGCCTGATTCTAGCCGGTGTAGGTACCAGATTGACTCGGGCTGCCAGATTGACTCGGGGGCCTGCGCCTTTTGATGACGTCACAATACATAATTGTTTTAACGTTTGCACAATTGCGCAAAACATTTTGATTGGTCTGGACAGCTTACTAAAGTAATTATAGCGGGGTGTAGGTTTTATTCGAAAGCGGGATTGCGGTTTGTAAACGGACAATTTTACGAAGAAATTCTCCATGGTCCCTGCGGCTTCTGATGACGTCACCGAATGCGCCATGGGCCTTGCGCCTCCCGATGACGTCACATTATGGCAACGCCACTCAAACAAACTACATTGAGCCCGCGGTCTGCATTTGTAACGAGAATAAATTCAGGAGAATGAAGCTAAAGGGATACAAAAAATAAACTTGTAATATAACAAAAACAAAAATACTACGAATACAAAGTATATTCAGAGATTAAAGTCCCTCTGATACCATGGATCATTTTTACGAAGAAATTCTTCATTATCTAGAATAAAGTTTGAACTGAAAAAAATATATACCCATTTCCTGTAATCTGTAAAAAATTAATGAAAAATTAATGTTTTAATGTATTATAGGTATTTGGTCAATTAACGGACAGTGCCAAACGATTACCGTTTATTGGCTAAATAAAATCGATTTGTGACAAATAGAGACTGCGGGCGCAATGTAGTTTGTTTTAGTGGATTTGCCATATCGTTACAAGTGGCGTTGCCATATAGTGTGACGGGCGGAGTTGCCATATTATGACGTCATCAAAAGGCGCAGGCCCCCGAGTCAATCTGGCAGCCCGAGTCAATCTGGTACCTACACCGGGAAATACTTTGATCCACATCATTTCGCCACTGCCCGTCTGCCGATGGGTCCATGTTTTGGCCAGGTTATTCTCTAATGATCTCAGAATATTGGACTCAGAATTCAAGGCGAGACAGGCAGTGGGAAAGTTCAAAGCGTTTATTAATCAAAACAGGTGCGCGGAGCTGCTCGTCTGCTGCGGGGCAGATCTCTGCAGGGATAGGAGAATACAGGTCAGAGACTGGATGTGGACCTGAATGCGACTTGGAGCAAAGTCACTGACTTGATTCAAAGTTCAGTTCATTCGCGGAGAACTCAGCAGAATCCAGAAGGGAGATTTGACCGCAGTTGCGGCGGCCACGCCCCCAGAGTTTCTAGAGAGCGAGCAGCAGACGCCGCTGATCCACAGGACAGAAAACTGGTCATAATCAGGGAAGCAGACAGACTAAAGAAAGCTAGGAAACGTCTCACCAAAACACACAAATAACCTGGCGCTGATGGAGGCAAACACACAACTTAGAACCGCAGAACCAATTAGACGGAGCAAGGAGCAAAGGAAAAAACCAAACCATCAGCGCCAAGATCCTGACAAAAAACCCCATTTCCATTTCTTTTGTTTTTAAAATTAAATAAAAAAAATTAAATGGCAAAAATACAAACGTGTCTGCTAGTTTAAAGTCCATCTTATTTATTTGAATATTTAACGAAAACATTGCAGATGCCACACACGCACACAAAATGACAAAAAGA
Organism: Cyprinodon diabolis; assembly: GCA_030533445.1. NCBI lineage: Eukaryota > Metazoa > Chordata > Actinopteri > Cyprinodontiformes > Cyprinodontidae > Cyprinodon > Cyprinodon diabolis. The sequence continues at coordinate 46,163,596 of CM060072.1, read as the reverse complement.
AAGATCCGAGCGTTTTAGTTTCTATATATATATATAATACCTTTCAAAAACTATGAGTGTTTTCAAAAACTAGTGATTTTTTGAAAGAAAATAAAAGAATAAAAACAGTTCAGCATTTTAAAAGCATCTTTACAAAAAAGGAACATAACAGCATTTTTTAAATAAATGATTTATTATGAGAACATATCATTTCACCATTTATTGGGGGGTAATTAATTGAATGCTTATTTATTTATTGAACATGTATATATTTATGTATTTATTTAGATTGGATTAGATGTGATTAGATGAGCTTTATTGATCTCACAGCGGAGAAATTCCCTCGTCACATATTGGCATAGAAGTTACTGAAGGTGCAAACATGGAGGAAAAAGTTGCATTAAGAATAAGCAATATATATACCGTATATCCAGGTATATACAGTATATCAAGATAAATAGGATTAAGGTGCATGTGTACATGTATCGCACACAATGAAAAACAAAACAAAAATAGGAAATTAAAAAAAATAAGAAATAAAGATATGTACAATCCGGATGGCTTATATACAGGTGGAGAAATATTGCACATTCAACATATTGCACAGCATATTGTTCACAGTCAATAAATACAAAACTATAATGTAGCTGCACAGTGGTTTTTACAGGAGTTATTGTTGATATAGTGCATTATTATAGAGTCTGGTGGCAGCAGGAATGAATGACCTGCGGTAGCGCTCCTTCTTACAGACAGGGTGTCTACTGTAAGTCTCTGACTAAAGGAGCTGCTCAGCTCCTCTTTTTATACATGGGAGGCTCATGCGTGAATGTCCAACGAATAACTCCGATTGTTGTTTCAAAAATAGAAAACCTGGTTTCATTACTTAGTTTTGCCCTGGATGTTGTAGCGTTTGTGGACGCTACGTCGCTACTTGATAAAAACAATAACGTCACTACTGGAAAGTTACTTGATAAATACTGCAGCGGCGCTGCTGCCCATCACTGGAAACTATGTAATGATAATGATAATAATAAATAATAAAAACACACAAAAACAGTATAACAATACGCCTGTTATTATCAGAGTAAGATATTGAGGCTGTAGAATGATAATCCCTATGGTCTAATGTAATAAAAAATAAAAAAAAACAATTAAGGCAACTCGGCCACAGTTGGGATCTAACCCGCAAACTGTTGAACCGCAGACCACTGAGCCTAACCTCTACGCTATCAGCTCGCAACACGTGACATTCCTCGCAGTCTGCTTCTTGACCAGACTGGGAGGGGTGTCACGTATTGCACGGCAAGAGAGTAACACACAAAAACAGTATAACAATACGCCTGTTATTATAAGAGTAAGATGTTGAGGCAGTAGAATGATAATCCCTATGGTCTAATGTAATAAAAAACGGCGTGGTAGCGACAGGTGGCTGCTTTTTTTTTATTACAGACCAAGAACAGAAACTCTCGATGGATTTTAATGAACACAGTTAAAGATTAGCTTAACTTTTGATCCTCAAAGCTGTCAACGGCACTTATATTTTACAAAACTAAAGAAAATATATTTTCTTACATACCCTTTTGAATAACTTTGGCTAATCTTAATGAGGAATCAACTTTGGATATGATTTTAATTTCAAAATCACCAGCCGCAGCACTGTCTCTGTCGCTTTTCTCTGGTTGCGCCTCAGTCCGTATCCCCAGCTCCAACTTAATTAATTTTATTTTTCATTAAATAATAGAGATGCAGATAAATAGAAATAAACAGATCTCAGATAAGATCAACCATTTTCATAAAATAAGATTATGCAGTCCCTATGTTAAATTAATTCATTAACTTTATTTTAATCAAAAACAAAATAAAATAACACAATATCACACCAAGATCCCCAATAAACCTGCTTTTCAGTTGACTGCAGGCCCACAAACGTCACCCTCAGCACGGCAGAGGTCCCAAGCGCCACCTGGGGGTGTTCCGGGTACATTGCAGTTCTTTTTTAAATAAAAAAAACTGGCCTCAGGAAATACATCGTGATTCACACAGGAATCACGCAGGAATCACGCAGGAAACCGTCCATTTCCAACCAGTGCTCACTGTATAACAGCTGAAATAATATCTGATTAAATAAGGTATTTTACCCCCCCTACAGGGGAGGGTAATAAACATCTTAAAGTATCAGAAACATAAATTCCAGCTGGCTGGGAATAGAATTGAACGGAACATAAAATTACAACATTTAATTGGCGTCCCAGGTTGCTGGGCCCATTGAATATAACAGTTGTTGGGATCCGGAGACCTACCACCTTTCTCCAGCAGAGTGCGCTGTGGGTCTCCTGGGCTGATGATCCTCAGCACACCTGAGGATCATCAGCCCATCAGGAGACCTCCTTCATAAGCAGCAGTCAGACCTTCCTTCGACGCCGCAGTGTTGACCAAGTTTGGTTAGCGAAACCTGAGCCTCTGTTAATCTTAAGAATCTAGTTGCCTCTAGAGAGAAACTTGATTCTAACCTGCCTCTGTCTTCTTGCTCACAGAAACCCGTCTGAAGTCTGAAGCTCTGGATGAGCTTTGCTTGGAAACCTGCCTGCCTGCCCAAGGAAGCCAAACCTGAAGATTTCAGTCTGGACTTCTCCAACTGCTCTCAAGGGAGAGCTGGTCTGAAACTCACCAGCCAGAAGCTAGACGCTGCTGCTGCTGAACTCTCTGCTGAACCAACAGTCTCTGGACCCAACCGGTTCCCTCCCTCACAAGGAATCTGTAAGAACCTCTTCAAGGTATATTCAGAATTAACTCACTCAACAAATCATCTGACTGCCTGGCTAATCAAACTATCCGTCTCTGCAGACATCAGTGATTCCAGTCCCGGACCAGTGCCTGAACCAGTTCATGTTCTCTCTGTGAAACTCTTCAATAAACTCTGTTAAACGTTTACTCTGCTTCCAGTGGTGTTCTGCATGTGGGTTAAGTCTCTTAAGCCAATCTTGACAGAACACTGCGGCCAAACACAAAACCCAGCAGTTCACCTCCGGATGAGGCTTGAGGAGCAAGCTGCCCAAATCCAAGGACATGCGTACACCCTCCGTGAGTTAAACACTCATATTGAACACCAGAACCAGGTTTTGCAGGAATACGTTGGCTACATGAGGAATGCTAATGCCGTGCCAGCAGTACTTCCTGTTCCGGAGCCACTTCCGCCTCAAAGGTCAGAGACAGTCACGTCATTTCCGGAGTTCCGTCCGAGTCCTCCTGAAAGATTTTCAGGTAACCAAAAAGATTGTAAAGGATTTTTGTTCCAGTGTCGTTTGCTTTTTGAACACTCTCCCGTCAGTTTTCCTAATGATAGGAAGAAAATCTCCTTCATTCTCTCTCAACTCACTGGACAAGCCCTTGAATGGGTGGAGGCAATGTTCTCTTCTGAGTCCAGCTTTTCATGTACCTTTTCTAAATTTTTATCTGAGTTTTCTCAAGTTTTCAACCATAACTCAGATAAAACTATTGATTCATGAGCCCTGCTGAGTTTAAAGCAGGGAAATTTGACGGTGGCAGAGTTCTCCATTGACTTCCGGGTTAAAGCCTCAGGCTGTAATGAGTGCGCACTTAAGAGTGCTTATTTTAAGGCTTTAAATGATAACATCAAAGACGAACTCGCCACAATCGACGAACCTGCTAGTTTGGAGGATTTAATCCGGTTAACCATTAGATTGGATAATAGACTTCGAACTAGAAACAACTCTAGGCAAAGAAGCCTACATTTTTCTGTTGTTGCTCCTGCATTTAACAATGCTTCTGTTTTTTCTGGATCCCCAGAGCCCAGTACCAAGTCAAGAACTAAGAATCAAACACCTCCAGCGCCTGTCCAAATCTCTCACTTTTCTTCCTCAGAAGGAACAGAGGTCGAACCCATGCAGATTGGACACACAAGGCTATCCCCTGAAGAAAGACAACGAAGCTTTAAAGGAAATCTTTGTCTGTACTGTGGTAAGACTGGCCATTTCATTGCGTCATGCCCGGCTAAATCAAAAGCCAGGGCCGGTCAGAGGATTTGAGGAGTCTGACGGGCCATCTAAGATCTGAGAAATCTCCTCATTTATTGTTACCTGCAACTTTATTTTTTTCTAAACAGACTCTCACATTGTCAGCCTTCATTGACTCTGGTTGTGAGAGAAACCTCATTGATTCAGATCTTGTTCAGCAGCTGAGAATTGAGACTATTCCATTGAAAAAGCCTCTCAGAGTTTCTGCTATTGATGGAAAGAAGCTACACCAAGTCACTCATCAGACACAACCATTAGAGCTTCTTCACTCTGGAAACCATCGTGAGACCCTAACCATTATTGTTTTTCCCTCAGCATGCTCTCCCCTGGTGCTGGGATTCGAGTGGCGGGAACGTCACAACCCCCATATCAACTGGGTGGAACGCCATATTGAGTCTTGGTCTACTTCCTGTCACGAGTCATGTCTTTGTTCTGCGGCTCCTACTATTCAGTCCCCTAGAGGTAGGGGGGAGATGAACTCTCCTGACCTTTCTTCTGTTCCTTCCAAGTATCATGATTTGGCTCCAGTCTTCAGTAAGGTCAGTGCGACGTCTCTTCCACCTCACAGACCATATGACTGCGCCATAGATTTACTACCAGGAGCCCCCCTCCCCAGCATTAGACTATTTAACATCTCCAAGCCAGAACGTGAAACTATGGAGAAGTATATCAATGAGTCTCTAGCTGCTGGAATTATTCGTCCATCTTAATCTCCTCTCGGTGCTGGTTTCTTTCTGGTGCGTAAGAAAGACGGTTCCCTCCGACCCTGTATTGACTACAGAGGTTTGAATCAGATAACTGTCAAAAATAAGTATCCCCTACCACTACTGGCATCAGCTTTTGAACCTGTTCAAGGTGCGACAGTGTTCACCAAACTCGATTTAAGAAACGCCTATCATCTCCTTAGAATAATTCAATTCAGTTTATTTATATAGCGCCAAATTCACAACACATGTCATCTCAAGGCACTTTACAGTTCAACCAGATCATACAGTCAAATTGATACAAAGTTTTCTATCTAAGGAAAACCAGTTGATTGCATTGACTCATTAACTCTAATACAATCCCTCACACTAAGCATGCCTGTAGCGACAGTGGAGAGGAAAAACTCCCTTTTAACAGGAAGAAACCTCCAGCAGAACCAGGCTCAGTGTGAGCGGCCATCTGCCAAGGCCGACTGGGGTTCAAGGAGACAGAAGCAGGGATACAAAAAGCAGCTGTAAAAGGCGGCCCCGTCCAGGAAACACACAGCCTGGCAGACGAGCTCCAAGGCAGCTCCCATGCCAGAGGATGAAGAGAGCACATCCACCCAGCCACGGCCAGAGAAACAGGACCACACTGGAAAACAGGCCGATCTCCAACATCTACAAACAAGGGTGTTGATGGAAGCAGCACAGCTGATGTTTCTTTCCTGGATGACGTCACAGCCAAACAGGAATAGACAAGGCAAAGCTACTCTGAGGAAAAGCAGAGAGAGCAGAAGGTTAGAGATTGAACAAACAGATTCTGCAGAATAGGAGAACAGAGAGAGAATTAAGCAGAATGATGAAATGGGGGTCCCTATGTCCTCCAAAAGTCTAAGCCTATAGCAGCATAACTATAGAGAGAGAGCTCAGGATAACCTGAGCCACCCTAACTAGAAGCTTTATCAAAAAGGAAAGTTTTAAGCCTAGCCTTAAAAGTAGACAGGGTGTCTGCCTCACGGACTAAAACTGGTAGTTGGTTCCACAGGAGAGGAGCCTGATAACTAAAAGATCTGCCTCCCATTCTACTTTTAGAAATTCTAGGAACCACTAGTAAACCTGCAGATTGAGAGCGAAGTGCTCTGTTAGGAACATAAGGAACAATCAGATCTCTGATATCAGATGGAGCTTGGCCATTTAAGGCTTTATATGTGAGAAGGAGGATTTTAAATTCTATTCTTGATTTAACAGGAAGCCAATGAAGAGAAGCCAGGATAGGAGAGATATGATCTCTCTTTTTCATTTTCATCAGAACTCTGGCTGCAGCATTTTGGATCAGCTGAAGGCTTTTAACTACAGTTTGTGGACTTCCTGATAGTAAAGAATTACAATAGTCCAGCCTTGAAGTAACAAATGCATGGACTAGTTTCTCAGCATCACCCCTGGACAGGAGATTTCTAATTTTTGCAATGTTCCTCAGATGAAAGAAGGAAATTCTAGAAACCTCTTTGATCTGGGATTTAAATGACAGGTCCTGATCAAAAATAACACCAAGATTTTTTACTTTATTATCTGAAATCAGTTTAATCCCATCCAAATGAAGTGACTGGCTAATCAGCTTCTTTTTCAGAGACTCTGGTCCAAAGACTATAACTTCTGTTTTGTCTGCATTCAGAAGCAGAAATTTAAGAGTCATCCAGGTTTTTATGTCTTCAAGACATGCTTGTAATCTATGTAATGGGTTAGCTTCATCTGGATTTATAGACAGATATAGCTGGGTATCATCAGCATAACAGTGGAAATTAATCCCATGCTGTCTAATAACTCTACCAATTGGGAGCATGTATAAAGTAAAGAGAATTGGTCCTAGCACTGATCCCTGTGGTACTCCACAGGTAACCTTTGAGTGTGTTGAAGATCTATCATTAACATAAACAAACTGAATTCGATCAGATAGATAGGATTTAAACCAGTCTAGTGCTGTTCCTTTAATTCCAACAAAATATTCAAGTCTTTCTAAAAGAATATTATGGTCAACTGGATCAAATGCAGCACTAAGATCCAACAGGACGAGCACAGATACAAGTCCATTATCTGAGGCCATGAGAATATCATTAGTGACTTTCACCAGAGCTGTTTCAGTGCTATGATGAGCTCTAAAGCCAGACTGAAACTCTTCAAAAAGTTCATTATGGTGTAAGTGGTCGCAAACTTGTTTGGCAACTACTTTCTCAAGAATTTTGGATAAGAAAGGAAGATTGGATATAGGTCTATAATTAACCAAGTCATCTGGGTCAAGAGACGGTTTCTTAAGCAGAGGTTTAATTACAGCAACCTTAAAAGCTTTAGGTACATATCCCTGTAACAGAGATAGATTAATCACATCTAAAATGGAGGAGGAGATCAAAGGGAATACCTCCTTAAATAACCTGGTTGGAACTGGATCTAACATACAAGTTGAAGGCTTAGATGAAGACAATAATTTTGCTAATTCAGAAAGTTCAACTGGATCAAAGCAGTCTAAACCCGGTTCAGATTCCATGACTACCTCAGGTACAATCGCGGATAGAGGAGTGCTTATGATCTTATTTTTAATAAGATCAATCTTATTTATAAAGAATCCCATAAAATCATTGCTGTTAAGAGCAGGTGGAATGGACGGTTCAACAGAGCTATGGCTCTGGGTGAGTTTGGCAACTGTATTAAAAAGAAATCTAGGATTATTCTTATTCTCCTCTATTAATGAGGAGAAGTATGCTGCTCTTGCTTTACAAAGGGTCCTCTTATACAGCAGTAAACCATTTTTCCAGACTAGGAAGGACTCCTGCAGGCCTGTGGAGCGATATTTTCTCTCCAGTTTCCTAGCATTTTGCTTCAAAGTACGCAGCTCTGCATTAAACCAAGGAGCAAGCTTTCTATTTTTAACGGTTTTCATTTTCAAAGGAGCTGCGTTGTCTAAGGCAGTACGCAGAGAACTAGCAACCCCATCAACAAAATCATCAACCTGTGAAGGGGAATAAGCTATACTTTTGCACTCTGCAGCACTGCTCAGCGACACAGAGGAGAGAGAAAGTGAAGCCGATTCTTTAAAATTTATAACTGCACTATCTGATAAAGATCTACTAAAATTGAACCTTCTTTTGGGGGAGGAGAACTCTGTTAAAGTAATCCTGAAGGTTATTAGAAAGTGGTCAGAGAGGACAGGGTTGTGAGGAAATACTGTTATTTCTTCACATTCTATGCCGTATGTCAGCACAAGATCCAAAGTATGAAGATGAGAATGTGTGGGACTATTCACATTTTGAACAAAGCCAATAGTGTCTAAGATAGCATTAAAGGCTGCTCTTAAGCTATCGCCTTCAATGTCAGCATGGATGTTAAAATCTCCCACTATGATGACCCTGTCAGTATTTAATACCAAATCAGAAAGGAACTCTGAAAACTCATCTAAAAATTCAGAGTAAGGACCTGGCGGACGATACAAAGTTACAAGAAGAAGAGGTTTTCTTGCCTTGAAATTTGGATGAGGGAAATTAAGGGTTAAATGTTCAAAAGAGTTGTAGGTATTAACTGTTTTGGGAGTAATCAGTAAGTCAGACTGGAAGATTGTTGCTACTCCTCCTCCTCGCCCAGAACTTCTGGGTATGTGAAAATTTAAATAGCTTGAAGGAGTTGCCTCATTTATGCTCACATAATCCTCTTGCTGCAGCCAGGTTTCTGTAAGGCAAAACAAGTCAATGTGATTATCACAAATCAAGTCATTAACTAGCAGACTTTTAGAGGAGTAAGGAATAAGAGAAGGAGATGAATGGAAGACAGCTTTTAAGACCCCCATAGGCCAATGTGAGTACTTGGTCATGCCTTTTGGTCTTACTAACGCTCCTGCCTGCTTCCAAGCTCTAGTAAAAGACGTCCTCAGAGACTTTTTGAATGTTTTGTTTTTGTATACATTGATGATATTTTGATCTACTCTAAGAACCTCTCTGACCACAAGAAACATGTTCGTCTGGTCCTTCAGAGACTACTGGAAAACAAACTCTTTGTAAAAGCTGAAAAATGTGAATTTCACCAACCATCTGTCACTTTTCTAGGGTTTGTGCTCGAGGGCGGGCAGGTGAAGCCATCCTGGGGTTTGCAAATTTCTACAGACGATTCATTAAAAATTATAGTCAGACAGCTCTACCCCTCACAGCTCTGACTTCTGTGAAGAAGACATTTCAATGGTCACCTCAAGCCGAAACTGCTTTTAACAAACTTAAGACTCTGTTTTCCAGCGCACCCATCCTGATCCAGCCCGACCCCTCTAAGCAGTTCGTCTTAGATGTGGATGCATCTGACTCCGGTGTAGGAGCTGTATTATCGCAACAATCAGACTCCGACCAGAAAACTCACCCCTGTGCATTCTTTTCACGCAGACTCTCTCCGGCAGAACAAAATTATGATGTCGGAGAGAGAGAGCTTCTTGCCATTAAACTCGCCTTGGAAGAATGGAGACATTGGCTCGAGGGTGCCGAGCATCCGGTATTGGTCTGGACTGACCATAAGAACCTGGCTTACCTTCAATCAGCAAAAAGATCCAACCCACACCACTCTAGATGGTCTCTGTTTTTTTCCCGCTTCAATCTCATCATCTCTTACAGACCCGGTTCCAAAAACGTCAAGCCCGACTCTCTCTCTCGTCTGTACTCCACTGATCAACCTGAGACACCCGAGCCTGTTTTCCCTGCCTCATGCACGGTTGGAGCCGTTTCCTGGGAGATCACTGATCTCATCAATTTAGCTTTGGCCTCTGAACCTGACCCAGGTAACGGACCTCCAAACAAAACCTATGTTCCATCTTCTGTTAGATCCCGCCTCATCCATTGGACTCACGCAGCAAAATTCTCTGCCCATCCTGGTGTGAGTAGAACAATCGCTCTCATTACAAGACGCTTTTGGTGGCCGTCCCTTCACAAGGACGTGAAGGAGTACGTGCTGGCTTGTCCAATCTGCGCCAGAAACAAGACCTCTCACCAACCACCTTCTGGGCTGCTGTGTCCTCTACCTGTTCCAACCTGTCCATGGTCCCATATCGCTGTCGATTTTGTTACCGGTCTTCCTATTTCCAGAGGTATGTCCACTATCCTAACCATTGTTGATCGTTTCTCCAAGGCCTGTCATTTGATTCCCCTCAGGAAACTGCCCACTGCATTCCAGACCGCCCAACTCCTTGTGAAACATGTCTTCCGTCTTCATGGCATACCCCAAAAGATTCTCTCAGATCGTGGTCCCCAGTTCATCTCACAGGTCTGGAAAGCCTTTTGTTCTGCTCTCAATTGCAAGTCCTCCCTCACCTCTGGTTACCATCCACAGACGAATGGGCAGACGGAGATGATGAATCAACAGCTTGAGTCCACTCTCCGCTGCCTAACCTCAAATAACCCGACTGACTGGAGTCAGTTCCTGACTTGGATCGAATATGCACACAATTCACAAAGATCTGCTTCTACCGGTTTATCCCCTTTCCAAGTCTCCATAGGTTATCAGCCTCCACTCTTCCCCGCAGACGAGAGAGAGATAACGATTAGGTCAGTCCACCACCACATCCGCCGCTGTCATCGCATTTGGAACAACACCATCACCACCCTCAACCGCTCATCTGCCTCTTCTAAAAGATTCGCCGACTCCAAACGACGCCCTGCTCCTGACTATAACCCTGGGCAAGAGGTATGGTTGTCGACACGTGACATTCCACTCAAGGCCATGTCTAAAAAACTCTCACCACGATTCATCGGTCTGTACAAGATAGCCCAGATCATTAATCCCTCTGCTGTCCGCCTGCACCTGCCACCGTCCCTACGCATCCACCCGACTTTTCACGTTTCACAGGTCAAACCGGTCATTACCAGCCCTCTGTGCCCACCTTCCGACTCCCCTCCACCTGCCCTGGACATTGATGGCCATCCGGCCTTCACAGTTCGCCGGATCGTGGACTCCCGTCGGCGAGGTCGCGGCTGGCAGTACCTCGTCGACTGGGAGGGCTACGGTCCGGAGCACCGCACCTGGGTTCATGGCTCCTTTATTCTAGATCAATCTCTCATCGAGGACTATGAGAAGTCCCTCCCATCCACGTCCTCGGGACCGCCAAGAGGCGGTCGTTGAGGGGGGGGTACTGTTGGGATCTGGAGACCTACCACCTTTCTCCAGCAGAGTGCACTGTGGGTCTCCTGGCCTGGAGCCCTCAGCACACCTGAGGATCATCAGCCCATCAGGAGACCTACTTCATAAGCAGCAGTCAGACCTTCCTTCGACGCCGCAGTGTTGACCAAGTTTGGTTAGCGAACCTGAGCCTCTGTTAATCTTAACAATCTAGTTGCCTCTAGAGAGAAACTTGATTCTAACCTGCCTTTGTCTTCTTGCTCACAGAAACCCGACTGAAGTCTGAAGCTCTGGATGAGCTTTGCCTGTAAACCTGCCTGCCTGCCCAAGGAAGCCAAACCTGAAGATTTCAGTCTGGACTTCTCCAACTGCTCTCAAGGGAGAGCTGGTCTGAAACTCACAAGCCAGAAGCTAGACGCTGCTGCTGCTGAACTCTCTGCTGAACCAACAGTCTCTGGACCCAACCGGTTCCCTCCCTCACAAGGAATCTGTCAGAACCTCTTCAAGGTATATTCAGAATTAACTCACTCAACAAACCATCTGACTGCCTGGCTAATCAAACTATCCCTCTCTGCAGACATCAGTGATTCCAGCCCCGGACCAGTGCCTGAACCAGTTCATGTTCTCTATGTGAAAACCTTTCAATAAACTCTGTTAAACTTTACTCTGCTTCCAGTGGTGTTCTGCATGTGGGTTAAGTCTCTTAAGCCAATCATGACAACAGTCACTTTATTCTGAATTAGATTTCACTAAATGAAAAACTAAAACAATTTGATTTCCCTTTCCTCCAAAAATATTAATATACATGTATATCAGTTCAAACTTATGAACAATGAAATCAGTGATTTTCAACCCCTTCAGGTGTTAAAAATAAATGTTAACCTACAAATGACCAATATATGGGATGTAATTTGAAAAATGCAACTAAAATACATAAAAGCTATGAGTTCATTTACAAAAATGGCAGATTTCCAAAAAATTAATTATTATTTCCTGAGGATTTGACTCAAAGCAGCCTCTTTTCCTGAGAGAGTGAAATAATAATAATAAAAATAACTTTTTGCACATTTAAAACAAGTATGTTTTAAAGAGAATGAAACCTAAAACCTGCTTAATGTGTTAAAATGTAGGATGATAAAAACAAAACAAATCCTAACTTTCAGAATTAGGGCTGACTTAAAGTTATAAATTGTTGATAATGGTTTCTACTAGGACATAAAAGGCGATTTAGAGTTTTCACCTGAGAACCCAAAAAGACCCCCCCCATAGGCTTTAGGTAGGGGGGGTAGTCCTATATTTAAATTTTTTACTCGAGGATTGAACCTCTGCCGTTTCCCAGGTTGCACAGCTTTGAGTGGTAACTATGTGTCTGCCAGAGAGTAACCAGAGAAACTTATGGGACTGATCCAATCAGCTCTCTGATCAACCAGTCGCCTGGAACGCTGGTTGATCAGAGCATCGCTTTGGACAGAAACGCTGCACAGGTTTCACCAGCAACCTCCTCCATACCCCGCTCTCTCTCTTGTTGTTCCTGCACAACCAAAGTAGTTCTAATCCGCACATGATGCATGAATTATTGCCTCCCTGCTCTCACTTGCATTAAAAAACACCGGGATAATTTATCCGACTCGCGGGCATCCGTGAAAAACGATCGATATCAGGGAGACTCCCGGAACTTCCAGGAGACTTGGGATGTCTGCAGACACGCATGAAGGTTTGCATGCAATTATATAAGTTTAATCATTTATATTATGGCCATTTGTTTGTGTTTTGTTTGTCTTATCTGTTTGTCTTACATGTTGTCTGTAGTTGTGGATCCACTCTAACTATTGTATGTTGCCCATTTGTGAAATTATAGTTTAGTTATTTTTTTCTTGTGAAAAGAGAAATGAGTGAATAATTAAGGTTAAAATGTAAAATAAGGACAGTTTCTAGTTTCCGTGGCTAATTCTTTCCCAGAGTGACATGGTGCTAGACCAGCCTCTTAAAGCTACAGTGTGTAATAATTACAGGGATATACAGTCAGAAATGTAATTTATTATACATAACTATGTTATTTATCATAATCTACGAGCTCAGCCTCTTAACCTTAATATTTGCGTTGCCTTAGAATTCGTTATTTATAATTACATAGGAGCGGGTCTCGCAGCCATGGAGGCAGACATCTTTGCGCTACGTCAGCGCAGAGCCAACAAACTAGTGATTGCGAGATCGCCAAAACGTCACAACGATGTAGAAAAAATAACGGGTATATTTATTAACTTAAGTCTACATGAAATCTATACCCTACACAGACTAATGAAATACTATCTGTAAAATTATCTATGTAAACAAACCTCATCACTTGAGAAGGTAGGTGATGCGGACGTCGTGGAAGACATTTTGTCCCGTAACGCTCGCCGTACTGTTGGGGGGGAGAATCGGTGGGGGGGAGATGTTCATGTTGCTGCGGTCTGCAGTGTGACCGCTAGATGTCGCTAAAAGTTACACACTGTAGCTTTAAGCAAGCGACAACTGCAGACAGAGCGGGAGATTTAACAGTTTATTTCCTGGTTAAACGGAGAAGAGCGGCTTATGCAGAACAGGGCTGAATGCTGCCATAAGGGCTGTATGATGAACTGTTCTCTCTTTGCAAAGATATGAATAAATGTGCCGACTGAGTGAAATCCATCGATCTCCATTTATTTAACTGGGATGAATAGTTTAATTATTTTTTCCCACAACAACAGATATAGCTGGGTATCATCAGCATAACAGTGGAAATTAATCCCATGCTGTCTAATAACTCTACCGATTGGGAGCATGTATAAAGTAAAGAGAATTGGTCCTAGCACTGATCCCTGTGGTACTCCACAGGTAACCTTTGAGCATGAGGAAGATCTATCATTAACATGAACAAACTGAATTCGATCAGATAGATAAGATTTAAACCAGTCTAGTGCTGTTCCTTTAATTCCAACAAAATATTCAAGTCTTTCTAAAAGAATATTATGGTCAACTGTATCAAATGCAGCACTAAGATCCAACAGGACGAGCACAGATACAAGTCCATTATCTGAGGCCATGAGAATATCATTAGTGACTTTCACCAGAGCTGTCTCAGTGCTATGATGAGCTCTAAAGCCAGACTGAAACTCTTCAAAAAGTTCATTATGGTGGAAGTGATCGCACACTTGTTTGGAAACTACTTTCTCAAGAATTTTAGATCAGAAAGGAAGATTGGATATAGGTCTATAATTAACCAAGTCATCTGGGTCAAGAGACGGTTTCTTAAGCAAAGGTTTAATTCCAGCAACCTTAAGCCTATGATCTCAGAATATTGGACCCAGAATTCAAGGCGAGACAGGCAGTGGGAAAGTTCAAAGCGTTTATTTAACAAACTGGTGCACGGGGCTGCTCGTCTGCTGCAGGGCGGATCTCTGCAGGGATAGGAGAATACAAGTCAGTGACTGGATGTGGAGCTTAACACGACTTGGAGCAAAGTCACTGACCTGATTCAAAGTTCAGTCCGTTCGCGGAGGTTTGTACGCAGTTGTGGCGGGCGACGCCCCCAGAGTTCCTAGAGAGCGAGCAGCAGACGCTCAGCAGCAACAGAGTCCAGAAGGGAAATCCAAGGCCGAAGTCAGAAGACAGTTCCAGGTTCAGAAGCCGGTAGAATCCAGGATCAGACAGGACAAACAGAGCAGACAGGGGCAAGGCAAAAACTCGAAATCCTCAGGGCAGAAAACTGGTCAAAATCAGGAAAACAGACAGACTACAGGATGCTAGAGAACATCTCACAAAAAACACACGAATAACCTGGCGCTGATGGGAGGCAAACACACAACTTAAATAGTAGAGGAACCAGAAGGAAATGATCGGCGATAATCAGCCGCAGAACCAATAAGACAGGGAGCAAGGAGCAAAGGAAAAAACCAAACCATCAGCGCCAAGATCATGACAAAAAAACCCATCAAAAAAATCATCAACCTGTAAAGGGGAAATAAACTAAACTACTTTTGCGCTCTGCAGCACTGCTCAGTGACACAGAGGAGAGAGAAAGTAAAACAGATTCTTTAAAATTTATAACTGCACTATCTGATAATGATCTGCAAAAGTGAAACCTTCTTTTGGGGGAGGAGAACTCTGTTAAAGTAATCCTAAGGTTATGGAGCGGCGGCCTAGTGGTTAGGGCATAGGGTTTTGAATTCTGAGATTGTGAGTTCAATCCCCCACTCCCACAGACTGCCACTCTGGGTCCCTGAGCAAGACATTTAATTGAATTTTGAACAAAGCCAATAGCGTCTAAGATAGCATTAAAGGCTGCTCTTACGCTTAAGGTCTGAAATAATAACCTTGTCAGTATTTAATACCAAATCAGAAAGGAACTCTGACATTTCATCTAAAAAGGACCTGGTGGACGATACAAAGTTACAAAAAGAAGAGGTTTTCTTGCCTTGAAATTTGGATGAGGGAAATTAAGGGTTAAATGTTCAAAAGAGTTGTAGGTATTAACTGTTTTGGGAGTAATCAGTAATTCAGACTGGAAGATTGTTGCTACTCCTCCTCCTCGCCCAGAACTCCTGGGAATGTGAAAATTTAAATAGCTTGAAGGAGTTGCCTCGTTTATGCTCACATAATCCTCTTGCTGCAGCCAGGTTTCTGTAAGGCAACATAACTCAGTGTGATTATCACAAATCAAGTCATTAACTAGCAGACTTTTTGAAGAAAGTGATCTGATGTTATTTAATCGTTTTACCTTTTTTCCAAATTGGAGTTATTTTTATTTTTAATAGATTATCATGATTTACTCCTTTGGGAATCTTTTCTAATTTATTAGATTTTATCGTGTGCAAGTGTTACGACCCCCTGTTGTTCTAAGGGAGTTGGGGCATAAACATATAGGCAGAAAGCGGTAAGTTCTTATTAAATTATAATTAATTTAATAACAAGAGGGGCAAGGAATAAAGAAACAAAAGGAGGGTGGATGAGGGTGCTTTGAAAATAAACAAAGTTCAATAAAAGAGATCCTCAAAAATAGGATTGTGCCTAACTACAGATTAAACAAAGGGGATTCTTACAAAAAACACAGAGAGCACAGCACCCACTACACCTAATGTAACTAACAAAGAAAACATTCAGTGATACAATCAGTGAAGAATCTTGCCCTACCTCCACCCTCTTTCTGGCCTCAAGCTTGTAAAGATGCACATAAGCCAAACACAACAAAATACTTGACACAAGCTACTAAACACAAACCCCAAATTGGTAACCATAAACTTAAATGAGCTACTCCACTAAACAAACAAGCAGCTGCTGGCCAACAATGTTTGGTTCACATGAGGCACACAAGTCAACTGGCTGTGACAAGCTGCCTCAATGAACAGGTGAGCTCTCCTTATGAGCAGGAGGTGATTGCAGGTGATGACTAGCTATTGGTTGCGATGGAACTGAGGGAACCAATGAATGGGACAGAAGTCATATCCCCAGAAACCAGGAAGTAGTCGGCTCTTTCCACAGGGCCATGCAGCCTACTTAGTAGAGGTGAGAAAGAAGGAAAATAAAATAAAAAAGGGAAACACAAATATGACGGCGACAGACGTAACAGCAAGACACTGTCTGGATGGAGTAAAGAGTGGGTAACAGTAGAGAAGCTGCAGAGATGTGTGTTAAACTACAACTCTGCTTCCTGGTCTGCACCCTGGGTGGTCAGGGTTTTGGAGGACTAATAAATGTGGCCAGATTCCTAGAAAGAAGAGCTGCACCATCCAAAGTGGGATGGATGCCGTCTCTCCGAATCAGACCAGGCTTTCCCCAAAAGGATTGTCAATTATTAATGTAGCCCACGTTTTTTTGAGGACACCACCTAGACAACCAGCGGTTGAATGACGACATGCGGCTAAACATGTCATCACTGGTCAGATCAGGGAGGGGACCAGAGAAAATTACGGAGTCCGACATTTTTTTGGTAAACTTACACACCGAAGCAACACTAATTTTAGTGACCTCCGATCGGCGTAACCGGGTGTCATTACCACCAGCGTGAATAACAATCTTACTGTATTTAACCTTATCCTTAGCCAGCAGTTTCAGGTAGGATTTGATGTTGCCCGTTCTGGCCCCCGGCAAACATTTGACTATGGTCCCTGGTGTCTCTAATGCCACGTTTCTGACTATGGAGCTGCCAATCACCAGAGTGGGCTTCTCAGTGGGTGTGTCACTGAGTGGGGAAAACCGGTTAGCAACGTGAACGGGTTGGTGGTGACCAGTGGGCAGAGATCCACGACTACGCTTTCTGCGTACAGTTACCCAATCGCCTGGCTGCTCAGGCACTTTTGGAGGACAGCTACGTGGGGGGCCTACTTTAACTCCTGGATGCCTGAAGCCTGGATTCTAACTCTGACACCCTCGCCTCCAAAGCTACAAAAATACTACACTTATTACACATCCCATTATCACTAAAGGAGGCAGAGGAATAACTGAACATCTGACACAGAGAGCAGGAGAGAGGAGAGGAAGAAGGAAGAGTTGGAAAAAAGAATTCCACTACCATGTCACATGATACCTTGCATCCCTTGTTTGATCTTGGCCAGGTCCTACAAGGAGGAATGTGAGCAGTGAGCCCTCGCTTAAGAACTCCGTCATAGTCTGTTGGAACATCTAAACTAGCAAGCAAGAAACAGGAAAGAAAAACATCTTCCAACCAGTCTTAATTTCGTCAACCAGGACGATGACAAAATATTTCGCCCCTTATTCACGTGATGATGACGACATGATGACACAATTCAATTCAATTCAATTCAGTTTATTTATATAGCGCCAAATTCACAACACATGTCATCTCAAGGCACTTTACAGTTCAACCAGATCATACAGTCAAATTGATACAAAGTTTTCTATCTAAGGAAAACCAGTTGATTGCATTGACTCAAATACAATCCCTCACACTAAGCATGCTTGTAGCGACAGTGGAGAGGAAAAATTCCCTTTTAACAGGAAGAAACCTCCAGCAGAACCAGGCTCAGTGTGAGCGGCCATCTGCTGAGGCCCACTGGGGTTCAAGGAGACAGAAGCAGACATAGAAAAGCAGCTGTAAAAGGCGGCCCCGTCCAGGAAACACACAGCCAGGCAGACGAGCTCCAAGGCAGCTCCCATGCCAGAGGATGAAGAGAGCACATCCACCCAGCCACGGCCAGAGAAACAGGACCACACCTGAAGACAGGCCGATCTCCAACATCTACAAACAAGGGTGTTGATGGAAGCAGCACAGCTGATGTTTCTTTCCTGGATGACGTCACAGCCAAACAGGAACAGACGAGGCAAAAGCAGAGAGAGCAGAAGGTTAGAGATTAAACAAACAGATTGGGAATCTTTGCTAATTTATTAGATTTTGGTCGTGGGCAAGACACTGTCTGGATGGAGTAAAGAGTGGGTAACAGTAGAGAAGCTGCAGAGATGTGTGTTAAACTACAACTCTGCTTCCTGGTCTGCACCCTGGGTGGTCAGGGTTTTGGAGGACTAATAAATGTGGCCAGATTCCTAGAAAGAAGAGCTGCACCATCCAACGTGGGATGGATGCCGTCTCTCCGAATCAGACCAGGCACAAAAATTGTTTCCAAAAAATAATAATATGATGAAAATAAAAACGAAATTCACGAGCCATGGACGAATGGACATTAAGAAATGTAATTGTTTAATTTGTAATTGTTAATATGTGTTTCTTGAGCCTCATAGAAGATTACGTGTTGCCCTGTGTGTCCCTAAATGTTGCCTGTTCCACAGTGCCTCGCGTAGCTCAGTCTGGTTCTTCTGAGTGGTTTTCTGCATGTGGGTCAGATCATTGAATTAAATCATGACACTGTCTACTTTTAAGGCTAGGCTTAAAACTTTCCTTTTTGATAAAGCTTCTAGTTAGGGTGGCTCAGGTTATCCTGAGCTATCTCTATAGTTCTGCTGCTATAGGCTTAGACTGCTGGAGGACATAGGGACCCCTTTTTCATCATTCTATCTCTATTCTCCCACTCTGCAGAATCTGTTAGTTCAATCTCTAACGTTCTGCTCTCTCTGCTTTTTCTCATAGTAGCTTCATCTGGTCTGTTCCTGTTTGGCTGTGACTCCATCCTGGAGAGAAATATCAGCTGTGCTGCTGCCATCAACACCTTTGTTTCTAGATGTTGGAGCTTGGCCTGTTTTCCAGTGTAGTCCTGTTTCTCTGACTGTGACTAACTGGATGTGCTCTCTTCATCCTCTGACATGGGAGCTGGCTCGGAGCTCCTCTGCCTGGCTGTGTGTTTCCTGGACGGGGCCGCCTGTGGAGCTGGTTGACAGTTGCCTTTTGTATCTATGCTTCTTTTTCTATGTCTGCTTCTGTCTCCTTGAACCCCAGTGGGCCTCAGCAGATGGCCGCTCACACTGAGCCTGGTTCTGCTGGAGGTTTCTTCCTGTTCAAAGGGAGTTTTTCCTCTCCACTGTCGCTACAAGCATGCTTAGTGTGAGGGATTGCTGAAGAGTCAATGAGTCGATTCAATCAGCTGGTTTTCTTTAGATAGAAAACTTTGAATCAATCTGAAAGGGTGATCTGGTTGAATTGTCTCTGTAGAAGAGCTGACTGCAGTCCATCCTTGTCTCACCATTTTTTTAACCCTATAATGCCAAATGTATCATATTTGATACATATGGTTTCTGAAATGTTTTGCGTCTGACACCTTTTGCATAATTTAATGGTAAAAACTTTGCTCAAAATCCTATTGTACACAATCAGATATACCTGATAATAGAGGGTCGAAGACTACACAAAAAATATCTTGACTTATTGCATGGTAATAAATTATTAATATCAAAAATGTATTTCTGTTTTTTCTTTTTACATATTTTGTTAAAAGGCCAAATAAGGACTTCAAACCAAAAAAAATAATAATTTTCTGTTTTGTTTTATTCTTGGATCGGGCTTTAAAGGGTTAACTGTGTAATAATACAACTCTTTGTGCTGTAAATTATGATATTAAGTTTTGGGCTTTAAAAATGTTTATCATTACTATTAACTGTATTCAGCTTACTTTAAAGCTGAAATCTGTTTCAAAGGGCAGAAACTGTTCCAACTGATACCACTACGTAGCCAAAGATCAACAATACATGCAACAGTTTTCCAGAATGACTGAAAAGATCATTGAGCCTCTTTCTTCTCTTTAACGGCCTGTCTGAACAGGATCATGACCACACAAAAGACCACCAAAAGCCGTGTTTGGAATAGATAGCCACACCCCTGTGTGTTGGTCTCTTTAATTTGACTCCAGATCAGGTCTACAGTGTAAGAACAAAAATGACAAAGAAAAGAGAAAACACAAATACAAAGGTGTTTTCAGCCTGCTTCGTCAGACTTTTTCTGTATGGAAATACAGTGACAATAACTGATGTAAAGAGAATAAAAACTGTTAGATATTTGTGACACTAGCACTGTGACACTAGCGGCCTTTACTGTTTATTGGCTGCACTACCATCACAGCACATGTCATCAATGAAAGGTAAGGTCATTTCTAAGAAAGAATGATATTAAAATCTATTTGCACATTTCTTATACATTTACAGGTATGTATTTTTAATGTAAGTTTGAATGCCAAGCTCTTGAAATAAAGAATTACCAAATATCTAAATATTTTTTTTCTTACATTTAATAATGTTGGGATCTGGAGATGTACCACCTTCCCCCAGCAGAGTGCGCTGTGGGTCTCCTGGGCTGGAGCCCTCCAGCACACCTGAGACGCATCTACTCATCAGGAGACCTTCCCTTCATAAGCAGCTGCCAGACCTTCCTTCGACGCCGCAGTGTTGACCTTAGTTTGGTTAGCAACCTGAGCCTCTGTTACCAGAAAGAATCTAAGTTGTCTCTAAGTGAGAAAACTGGTTCTAACCTTCCTCTGTCTTTGCTCACAGGAAACCTGTCTCAAGCCTGAAGCTCTGGGTGAGCTTAACCAGCCTTCCAGCCCTGGTGAGCCAAACCTGAAGATTCCTATTTGGATTTCCCCTGCTGCTCTCTGTGAAGAGCTGGAAACTCTGATCAAGGTCTGCCATTCAAAGTCAGAAGCTAGACGCTGCAGCTGCTTGTGCACTCTGCTGAACCAACAGTCTCTGGACCCAACGGTTCCCTCTCACAAGAGAAGCCTGGACCCTGTCAAGGTAGAATCAGAATAATCTAAAAGGACTCTTTAGTCATCTGCCTGCCCAGCTAATTGAACTATCATCTCTGCAGACTTCAGTGAACCCAACCCGGACCTGCTCCAGATCCAGTTCATGTCTTTTGTGTCTAACATCTTTAATAAACTCTGTTAAACTTTTACCCAGTCTCTGTTGTGTTCTGCATGTGGGTTTGATATTAAACCAATCATGACAAATAATAGTGCTTGATATTGTTTAAATTGAATTTAATCAAAGAATTCCAGTTAAAGGTATGTGTGTTTTCAGTAGCAGAAAAGTTCCCAATGCCTTATCTTAGATGCTTATGTATTTAAGGTCAGACGCTGTTCAGTTTTTTCTGCTGCTCTCTTCAATTGTTGCAATAGTTGATCGGCTTTATCTGCTTTGATGAGTTTAAAAATATAGTTTTAATATGTTTTAGAGCATGAAAGTCCACCTCATCTGTGCAGTCAGTTCTTTAGGATTAGGATCATAAAAATATATTTAGTATTGTTCGGAGTGGCAGACCCCCGCCCTGTCAAACATCGACCTTTCTAATTCCTCGTAAAAACCGTTAGGTTATCCTGAACTATTTTTTATATTTATGCTAATCTCTGTTTAGACTGCTGTAGGACATAGGGAGCTCTTTTCATTGTGGTTCGTGTGAGAGGAGGATGGTTGGAGCTGAAGAAGTAGAGGAGTGAAAAAGTGAAGGTGTATTTTTTTTATATCTTTTTTATTTTTGTTTTCCTTTGCTGTTTTTATCAGGTGAGCTGTTTAAATGATTTGTTTTGCCTTCGTTGTTTGGGGCGTGGCCATCTGGGCTGCCTGGCCTCTTTTCCAGTAACATGGCGGCGGGTGCTGGAGGTTTTCCCTCACTGACAGGGAGAAATGGTATAAAGCTGGTGTCAGGCTTAACTGTCAGTTGATGCTAGTAGATTTTTTTTTTCAGGTGTCCCCTCTTCCAGTGATTAAAATCACTCTGATGTGTGTTTATAAGTGATTTTTTCTTGTTAAGAAGTTTTCCTCACAGTGTCCCCCATAAACAAGTGTTTTTGGGTGGAAGTCCCGTTACTGAAACATGTTGTCTCTCACAGGAGACAACTTTACATGAAACTGAGTAGAAGGATGAGGAGTTTAATGTCAGCTTTCATTTGAAGCTGGATGATTTTGAATATGTTTAGTGTTCCACATCATCTGATATGAAGTGTTTTTTCGATGTGGCCAAACAGCGCCAGACCGGCTCCACTGGATACAGAGGAAAGTGCTGCTCCTCATCCTCCACAGGAAGTCCAAGCGCTTCTGGGCCCTTTGGACCATAGAGGTGGTGTTTCCAGTCCAGGTGAGGGTGTCTGTGATGAATGTGGTGCTGCTGACCACCTCTACAGCTGAGCTGTTGATGAGCAGTGGAGCGTGGTTAGGCCGGTTCTTCCTGAAGTCCACCATGATCTCCTTGGTCTTCTCCACCTTCAGGATCAGGCTGATCAGGTGTTCTTTAACCAGCCTTTGGAAGCACTTCATCATGATGGGAGTCAGTGCGACAGGCCGCTAATCATTGAGTGAGGTGACCTGAGGCTTCTTTGGGACTGGAATAATGGAGGCAGACTGGAAGCATGCTGGCACTATGGACTGGTCCAGCCAGGTGTTGAAGATGTCTGTGAGGACACCAGCCAGCTGATCTGCACACTCTCACTTTGGTGTGCGGTGACCTGGAGCATGAACCCACAGCTAGATGTGAGGTGGAGAGAGGGAGCATGCACAGAGCGGGGAGAAGAAATGAGTAAAGAAGAGTCTTTAGTTTGTGAAGTTTGGGGTAGATAAACAGCAGCCAGGTGGAGGAGAAGGATAGAGGCTCAGGAGATGAGAATGGGAGCTGAAGCGGCGGAGGACTAGAGTCAATGATTCGACTCGAGTCTGACTCAAGTCGCCAGATTTGTGACTAATGACTTGGTTGATTAAAACTGCAATCGTGTTCACTCTATTATCATTATTAGCATATAAATTATTAGATAATCATAGCTTTATTTTGCAGGATATCAGCAAACCTGGCAACCAGTCTTCCAGGCAGAGAACAGAAGGGAAAACCTGCATCCATCTGATGAGTGACCAGTAAAGATGGACGCCACTCTGCCGGTAAAAAAACGACACAACATTAAACGACAAAATATAAAAGGAGCTATGTGTGAAATCTTAATGTTAAAGTTACAGATGGTGAAAGCTCTACATTGAATTTCATCCGGCGTTTTAGAACAGCGCATAAAGAAAGGTGAGCTTCCTGTTGATTCGGGTTTATTTATGCGACTTTCTGTAGCTGCTGGCAAGATAATACTAAACTAGTGTTATAATGTTAGTATTTCTGTTGCTGAGGATTTGTTTGACTCCGCTTAAATATAAACATGTACCAGTGGGAAGAAGCTAGAGCTAGCTTGTTGTAACCATACAAATTATATTCATAGACGCCTCACTGGACGCTGTCGGCAGCGAGGCATACGTGTCTGCGGGCGGCCATCTTGGGTCAGACCACTGCTGTCAGAATGAATAGAAGGCGCCTTAGATCTCATTTTAAGCACATGAAAGACGAGTAACGGATAGCATTATAACAATATCTTAAATTTTGCAACCTTTTTAAAAGAACAAAACAAATTTTAAAATGACCTTTCAGTTAGATTATACATATCTATTCAGATTATTTATTCAGTCCACCAAAACCCTGACCCCCCCAGGGTGCAGACCAGGAAGCAGAGTTGTAGTTTAACACACATCTCTGCAGCTTCTCTACTGTTACCCACTCTTTACTCCATCCAGACAGTGTCTTGCCCACGACCGAAATCTAATAAATTAGCAAAGATTCCCAAAGGAGGAACTCATGATAAACTAATTAAAATTAAAATAACTCCAATTGGGGAAAAACATAAGAACGGTTTCCTCTAAAAGTCTGCTAGTTAATGACTTGATTTGTGATAATCACATTGACTTGTGTTGCCTTACAGAAACCTGGCTGCAGCAAGAGGATTATGTGAGCATAAATGAGGCAACTCCTTCAAGCTATTTAAATTTTCACATCCCCAGAAGTTCTGGGCGAGGAGGAGGAGTAGCAACAATCTTCCAGTCTGATTTACTGATTATTCCAAAGGCAGTTAAAGATTGGTTTTTTTTACATTGGGTCCTTGATTCTAAGTTATTCCATCATGTTCTACTCACCATATGAGTTTTGTTTCATTTGGAGCCATTCTGTAGATACTTGGTTAGGTTATTTCCAAGTAACGTCTTCCTATTATGGTACGCCAGCATTCATAACATGTAGGCGAATCACTGTCCCCCAGACATCCGCCGTTATATTTTTTATGTTTAAATTTTTTTTAAACAAAGTGGAGTGTGCATGGTTAAAGACATTTCATCCCAGCGCTGTGTGTCCTGAGCCCGTAACATCATTGTATAAAATGGAGTTTAAAAAAAAAAAGAATTTTGAATGTTGGAAACTTTAAATCATATCTCAGTCTTATGTTTTCATTTTATCATCTCATTTTCATTTTAGCTGCACTTAGAAATGTCTTGAGAGCTGCACTGAACCAAATTTCGTTTTGTACACACTGTGTACAAAATGACAATAAAGTCTAAGTCGCAGAGTTTTCCTCACTTCAGCTACGTCCAGGTTTAGTGCCTCCTCCCCCTGGTGTGGAACAGCTTTCACTGCTGGAGGCTGTTTAGTGCCTCAAACCTTCCAAAGAAGTTGTTCACTTCATTTAGGAAGTCAGTGTTTGCTGCATCTACGGGGGGGGGTTGTAGTCGGTGATCATCCGAATGCCTTTCCTCATCCTTTTGATGTTGCTGTCATCGTGGAAAAGATCCTGGATCTTCTTACTGTGGTTCTGTTTTGCTGATCTGATGGCACGGTTTAAGTTGCCAGCCGTTGTTCTCAGTGCCTCTTTATCACCAGACTTGAAAGCTGAGTTCGGTGCTTTGAGTGATTTCTGAACCTCTCCATTTATCCAGGGTGGCTGGTTGGCCCAACCACCTTTCTTTGTTCTCTGTCAATATATATATATATATATATATATATATATATATATATATATATATATATATATATATATATATATATATATATATATATATATATATATACAATACCATTATATGGACAGCCTTTACAAAAATTAACAGAATTTAAATATCTGTGGAAAACTCATAAACATCATTTAGAACCAAAATATAAAAAGCTGTTGCTGGAAGTAATTTGGATGTAGATACACAAACATTAGACAACTAAACATATACAGGGTATTATTGAGATCAACAATGCTGATCAATCCAGGTGCTGGGATGTGAGGGGTGCTGGGATGGGGAGGTGTGCTGTGGTGGAGAGGGGTGCCACGGTTGTGAGGGGTGCTGGGATGCTGAGGGGTGCTGGGATGGTGAGGGGTGCTGGGGTTGTGAGGGGTGCTGGGATGGTGAGGGGTGCTGGGGTTGTGAGGGGTGCTGGGATGGTGAGGGGTGCTGGGGTTGTGAGGGGTGCTGGGATGGTGAGGGGTTCTGGGATGGTGAGGGGTGCTGGGGTTGTGAGGGGTGCTGGGATGGTGAGGGGTGCTGGGGTTGTGAGGGGTGCTGGGATGGTGAGGGGTACTGGGATCGAGAGGGATGCTGGGGTGGTGAGGGTTGCTGTGGTGGCGAGGGGTGCTGGGATGGTGAGGGGGGCTGGGCTGGCGAGGTTTGCTGGCATGGTGAGGGATGCTGGGGTGGTGAAGGGTACTGGGTGGCGAGGGGGGCTGGGGTGGATAAGGCTGTTGGGGTGGTGAGGGGTGCTGAGATGGTGAGGGGTGCTGGGGGTGAGGGATCCTGGGATCGAGACAGTGCTGTGGTGGTGAGGGGGGCTGGGGTGGATAAGACTGTTGGGGTGGCAAGCTGTGTTGGGGTGGGGAGGGGTGTTGGGGTGGCGAGGAGTGCTGGGGTGGTGAGGGATGCTGGGATGGTGAGGGGTGCTGGGATGGTGAGGGGTGCTGGGATGGTGAGGGGGGCTGGGCTGGCGAGGTGTGCTGGCATGGTGAGGGATGCTGGGGTGGTGAAGGGTACTGGGTGGCGAGGGGGGCTGGGGTGGATAAGGCTGTTGGGGTGGTGAGGGGTGCTGAGATGGTGAGGGGTGCTGGGGGTGAGGGATCCTGGGATCGAGACAGTGCTGTGGTGGTGAGGGGGGCTGGGGTGGATAAGACTGTTGGGGTGGCAAGCTGTGTTGGGGTGGGGAGGGGTGTTGGGGTGGCGAGGAGTGCTGGGGTGGTGAGGGGTGCTGGGGTGGTGAGGGGTGCTGGGATGGTGAGGGGTGCTGGGGTGGTGAGGGGTGCTGGTGTCTATCTCCAGCTGTCTAGGGGGAGAGGCTGCTCCCACCCTGGACAGATCTCCAGTCCATCACAGGTTCATGTTTATATCCCAATATAAATGTCTAAATGAGACTGAATGAAAATGATAAAGCAAAACTAGTAGGAGTGAAAACAGATGTTTACCTAAAAGCCTCATTTCTCAATTACCTCAAAATATAATCTGATGCTTCCAAGAATTTCAAATAATGTGTAGTATAGATTCTAGTTTATATACTAGAATAAAAAATGAAAAACATCACTAAATGTCTGTCAGTTTTTACAGTCAAGATAGTGGGCAGTGAAAATAAACCTGCAGTGGGGGGAGGAAGGTCTTCAGACGGGGAACTGAGTCATAAAAAGGTATTCATGGAAGAGGAAATAATAGGCAACATTTACTATTAGAAATTCAGTAGAGTTTATTTTATTTCTACAGGGATGGTAAATATCTGGTTCTGTTGGGTTAAAGTTAATGAAACTGCAGACAAATGCACTAAAAGGGCTTTAGATGGAGCATTAAGAGTAACGATTCAGTTTGGAAAAATCCGTTATAAAGAGCAAAGACAGAGAAATATGGCAAAACGGGCGGGATGATGATGAGGATATAGGACATTGTTTGTATAACAAACATTTCTCCACTGTGAGATCAATAAAATCTATTTAATCACTCAAGTAGAAAATATCATTGATTAAAATAGAAGGAAAGAAATAAAATGACCAGAACACAGTAGAAAATACCGATCTAAATGATATTCTATATTTGACTTTTGGAGAAATAATGATAACTGAGAGGAAAATGGCGGGAAATAAAATGAAGAAAATGTAATGATGAATTTTAAAATATGATTGATAAAGGATGTGATTAAGGACAATGCAGGGCAGGAGGGAGTCAAAGGATTGTTGGGAACCAAAGGAAACATAAAGGACATTTATTCAGTAAGGAATTCATTATTTATTGATTGATTGGTCTTTATTATACAAATTAAACACTGAGAATTCAGGGACGTGAGTCCATGGTGCTACACACTAATCAACAGTAGGTGGCGGTGTGCACCTTCAAATTGCTTGCGATCCGTCATAATAGAAAATATACAAACTTGTTGGGAATATTCAAAGTTCCATGACAATGGATTTGGGTGGGTTATAAGCAAATTGATTAAAGAGTTTGGATTAGAGGATAAGGAAATAGCACAGTTAGTGTTATTCCTCCATGGCTATTTCCTGACATAAATGTAGACATGAGACTTATTAAAACTTAAAAAAAATGATTGGAATTTAAACCAAATAGGGATACAGACTGATATATATTTAAGAAACTCATATTATAATTACGTTAAAATATATTCTGATGGTTCTAGGAATTTTAAAAGGGTGTGTGGGAATAGGAATATATGTACCAGAGTTCAAAATACACATTTCTAAAAGAATTTCAGATCAACTATCTGTTTTCACTGCAGAGATGGTGGCAGTTATACTGAGTTTCCAATGGGGGGAGGAGGTCAGAGCAGACAGGGTGGTGGTCTGCACGGATTCCAAAGCAGCTTTAGAAAGTATTCAGGGAGAAGGAAATAATAGGAAAGATTTAGTATTAGAAATTCAGCAGTTTATTTAGATTATACAGGAGTGGCATTGATATTTGGTTTTGTTGGGTTCCAGCACATGAAGGGGTAAAAGGAAATGAAAAGGCAGACAAATTAGCAAAAAGGGCTTTAGAGGAGGCAATAACAATTACAATTCCTTTAGAGAAAGGGGAAGGAAAATCATTTATTAAGAGGAAAGAAATTGAAAAATGGAAAAAAAAGGTGGAATGAGGATTAAAAAAAAGGAAGAAGATTATATAAAGTACAAAAGTCAGTATTAAATAGAAATATTAATGAGAGAAACCGAAGGGAAGAAATAATAATGATCAGATTAAGAGTAGGTCATACTTATTTAAATGACAATTTATACTTAATAGGGAGGAAAAATAATGATAAATGTGAAGGATGTGTAGAGATAGAAAATGTAGAACACGTATTGATGAACTGTAAAACATCTGAACCTGAAAGGGAGAAATTGAGAGTAGTTGAAAGGACAGGCCAAGAATGGAGGCTTAAAGGATTATTGGGAAATAAAGGAAATATAAAAGATATTTATAGATTAAGGAAAGCATTATTTATTTATCTTCAGAATACAAAATTAAAAACTAGAATTTAATAGATGTAAAACAATGTTGTTACACACTCATGAACAGTAGGTGGCGGTATGCACCTTAAAGTTGCTTGCGATCCGCCATGATAGAAAAGAAGAAGCATCACGTGATCAACGTCACATGACCAACGTCACATGACCAGGCGCTGCGGACGGCTGGCTAACGCTGAAAAATGGCTGCGTTTCTACAGTGGAGGAAGTTTGTTTTCTTCGATAGGGACGCGGTGAAGGATCCCACTGATGGAGGGAAACTTCTGTTTCTTCCCAAAGGAATTTCAGCCAGCGACTCCGGCCGCGGCCATATTGTTTTGGGAGATATCCTTTACTGCAGCTAATGTTGTGCTAGCAGGGTTAAAGTCAGATACATTGACATCTATCTACAGAAATCTGCTAATGCAACAACAAGTTTGAGCTAACATCAATATCCTGACATCGGAGACAAACAGGGATAGAGCCGCTGTGCGTCAGTGGGCGAACGGTAGCCAGTAGTCAGAGGGTTAGCAGTTGGATTAGCCAGAGGGTTAGCAGTTGGATTAGCCAGAGGGTTAGCAGTTGGATTAGCCAGAGGGTTAGCAGTTGGATTAGCCAGAGGGTTAGCAGTTCAGAATCAGGTTTATTGCCATTGTTAGTGAAGGAGTTCACAAACTAGGAATTTTTTATGGTACAATCGTGCAACATTAAACATATAATATATGTATATATAATAAAATTATAAAAATATCTAAAACACTGTGGGTATAAGGCATGCAATAAAATAGACTTATATATACACTCAGGATAAAAATACGGATATAAAATATAAAAGTAAAATAGCATCTTATAGGTAGTGCAAATAGAGCAGTGTGCAATAAAGCAGTGTAAATGGCATGGGCAGGTTATGGAGTCTGACATATAGTTATGTGTTCATGAGTCTTGGCAGAGGGGAAGAAGCTGTTTTTATGGCGGGAGGTTCTGGTCCGTATGGACCGTAGCCTCCTCCCTGAGGGGAGAGGCTCAAACAGACTGTCCAGGGTGAGAAGGGTCGGCTGTGATGCGACCTGCACGCCTCCTGGTCCTGGAGACATACAGGTCCTGGAGTGATGGCAGCTTGCAGCCGATCACCTTCTCAGCGGAGCGCACAATGCGCTGCAGTTGGTATCTGTTCCTGGTGGTGGCGCCAGCGTACCACACGGTGATGGAGGAGGTGAGGATGGACTCAATGATGGAGGTGTAAAACTGCACCGGGTTGGCAGCTTAAGTTTCCTCAGCTGCCGCAGAAAGAACATCCTCTGCTGGGCCTTCTTGACGAGGGAGCTGATGGTCGACTCCCACTTGAGGTCCTGGGTGATGGTGGTGCCCAGGAAGCGGAAGGACTCCACGTTGGAGATGGGGGTAGGGCTGTCTGTGAGGGCAAGGGGGGACGGTGGGGCTGTGACCTTTCTGAAGTCCACGATCATCTCCACTGTCTTTTGGGCGTTCAGATCCAGGTTGTTGCTGCTGCACCAGGACACCAGCCGGTCCACCTCCCTCCTGTAGGCAGACTCATCACCGTCTGAGATGAGCCCGACGAGGGTGGTGTCGTCCACAAACTTGATCAGTTTCACGGACTGATGGCTGGAGGTGCAGCAGTTGGTGTACAGGGAGAAAAGCCGGGGGGAAAGGACACAGCCCTGGGGGTGTTGATGGTCCGTGTGTCCGAGACAGTTATTCCCAGCCGCACGTGCTGTCTCCAGTCCATCAGGAGACAGCACGTGCGGCTGGGAACAACTGTTAGCAGGTAAACAGAGGCTGGCGTCTCTCTCTGGGTAACCAGAGGCTGGCGTCTCTCTCTGGGTAACCAGAGGCCGGCGTCTCTCTCTGGGTAACCAGAGGCCGGCGTCTCTTTCTGGGTAACCAGAGGCTGGCGTCTCTCTCTGGGTAACCAGAGGCTGGCGTCTCTCTGGGTAACCAGAGGCCAGCGTCTCTCTCTGGGTAACCAGAGGCCGGCGTCTCTCTCTGGGTAACCAGAGGCCGGCGTCTCTTTCTGGGTAACCAGAGGCTGGCGTCTCTTTCTGGGTAACCAGAGGCTGGCGTCTCTCTCTGGGTAACCAGAGGCTGGCGTCTCTCTCTGGGTAACCAGAGGCCGGCGTCTCTCTCTGGGTAACCAGAGGCCGGCGTCTCTTTCTGGGTAACCAGAGGCTGGCGTCTCTCTGGGTAACCAGAGGCCGGCGTCTCTCTCTGGGTAACCAGAGGCCGGCGTCTCTCTCTGGGTAACCAGAGGCTGGCGTCTCTTTCTGGGTAACCAGAGGCTGGCGTCTCTTTCTGGGTAACCAGAGGCCGGCGTCTCTTTCTGGGTAACCAGAGGCTGGCGTCTCTCTCTGGGTAACCAGAGGCCGGCGTCTCTCTCTGGGTAACCAGAGGCCGGCGTCTCTCTCTGGGTAACCAGAGGCCGGCGTCTCTCTCTGGGTAACCAGAGGCCGGCGTCTCTCTCTGGCTAACCAGAGGCCGGCGTCTCTCTCTGGGTAACCAGAGGCCGGCGTCTCTCTCTGGGTAACCAGAGGCTGGCGTCTCTCTCTGGGTAACCAGAGGCTGGCGTCTCTCTCTGGGTAACCAGAGGCTGGCGTCTCTCTCTGGGTAACCAGAGGCCGGCGTCTCTCTCTGGGTAACCAGAGGCCGGCGTCTCTTTCTGGGTAACCAGAGGCTGGCGTCTCTCTCTGGGTAACCAGAGGCTGGCGTCTCTCTGGGTAACCAGAGGCCGGCGTCTCTCTCTGGGTAACCAGAGGCCGGCGTCTCTTTCTGGGTAACCAGAGGCTGGCGTCTCTTTCTGGGTAACCAGAGGCTGGCGTCTCTTTCTGGGTAACCAGAGGCCGGCGTCTCTCTCTGGGTAACCAGAGGCCGGCGTCTCTCTCTGGGTAACCAGAGGCCGGCGTCTCTCTCTGGGTAACCAGAGGCCGGCGTCTCTCTCTGGGTAACCAGAGGCTGGCGTCTCTCTCTGGGTAACCAGAGGCCGGCGTCTCTCTCTGGGTAACCAGAGGCCGGCGTCTCTCTCTGGGTAACCAAAGGCCGGCGTCTCTCTCTGGCTAACCAGAGGCTGGCGTCTCTCTCTGGCTAACCAGAGGCTGGCGTCTCTCTCTGGCTAACCAGAGGCTGGTATCTGAGCTGAACTGTGATGGAGGCAGCCATTCAGTCAGTGTAGTGATTGGCTGGTTTTGTGACTGTATCAGAGGATGATGCCAGATGTTTCTTTAACCTGTAACCTGACATATGGAAGGCCAGATCTGGCTGCTGCCGCGCTCCCTGCAGCTCACGTCTTTCCAGGCGTACAAGCTGCGGGTCACTCACCTGTTCCAGCTGAAGCAGCACAGCATCCTGGTGTCGGTGGGGCAGGATGAACACGGCATCAACCCTCTGGTACGTCTGATGTCGCCGCGCCGTCATCACTTCACTTCCTGACCACAACATATTATTTACCAGCCAAACATGAACATAATTTGCACTCATCTAAAAAAAAGTATAAAATACATTAATTTGATAAAGTTGCCATAAATACAACTGTTAGATTGTCCATAAATCAAAGCGTCGCCGAGCACCAGATCTTCATCTCTGTGTCAGTGTAGATATTTCCATCATCATGTTGCCTGTTGGAATCATCCAACTGTACGGCCAGCTGTGGTCCAAACGTTTCCTCGCCTTCTGGCAATAACTCGCCAGATGAATACGAGTTTACCTCCGTTTTTAAAGCGAGACCCTGTGAGGTTGTGAGTGTGACGCGCTGACGGTGTCCTGCAGAGCCGCTCATTGACCGTCTGTAGAGCTTTAAGGCTTGATTATGCTGACTATCGTCATGGAAACTCATTGTGTCCGGCTCTCGTGTTCAGCTTTAACCACAAGCTGACCACGATACTCCAGGAGGCAGGAAACCTGTGAGCCAGAGTGACTTCTCTCCAGGATAGGGTTGATATCTGTGAAATCTTTGCATCTCTAGATGTTTCTATCTGTGAAACCTCAGGAGCTGCTCTCTCCACACAGTCACACATTTTCCTATAATTTTCCGCAGTGCAGGAATTCTGTTAATGCGGACGCCGCGTGGAATTATGTCATCCGTTTGCGGCCGCTTTGAGCATAAACCAAAGTTTAGTTGCAGTTTTTTCTTCTCCGGCCCCGTTTGTCTTGGGAATCCAGCATTGATGCGGATTAGAACCCGGACCTGGAGAAGCTCAGCGGTTCTCCGTAGATCAGCTGACTGCATCTGTTCTTTCTCTCCAGGTGAAGGTCTGGAACCTGGACAAGAGGGACAGCGGGAACCCGCTGTGCACCAGGATCTTCCCTGCAGTTCCCAGTAACAAACCAGCAGAGGTGTCGTGCCTTAGTGTCCATGAGAACCTGAACTTCATGGCTATTGGTGAGTCCCTCCCCGTCTGTCACTCGCTCGCAGCTCGCTGCTCCAGCCGCTAACGTTGTTTGTGGACAGGCTTCACGGACGGCAGCGTGGTTCTGACCAAAGGGGACATCACCAGAGACCGCCATAGTAAAACGCTGACCCTGCACGAGGGCAGCTGCCCCGTCACGGGCCTGGCCTTCCGCCAAATGGCCAAAGTGACTCACCTGTTTGTGGCGACTCTGGAGAAAGTCTTTGTAAGTGTGTGAAGCTCTGCAGCGTTTCTGCCAGTTGATCCAACAAACTCTGACTCGTCGGCTTCTCTCCCTCAGTGCTACACTCTGTCCATCAAGGAGTATCCCAGGGTGGAGCTGGACACCCACGGCTGCGCCCTGCGCTGCTCCTCTCTGGCCGATCCGTCCCAGGACTCCCAGTTCATTGTTGCCGGGGACGACTGCGTGTACCTCTACCAGCCTGATGAGCGGGGTCCATGTTTCGCCTTCGATGGCCACAAGCTGCTGGCCCACTGGCACCGGGGTTACCTGTTCCTCCTCAACAGAGACCTGAAGTCACCCAGCAAGTGAGAACTGTCCTCTGGAGCAGATGGCTGGGAAACTGGTTCCTGGTTGGAACCATGGTGGTTAAACGGGTTTCAGGGGAATGATTTGATTGGTTTTAGACCGTCTCTTGTGTGAAGACATGATCTAAGCTTTCCCTGCTTTAACATGTGCAGCAGACAGACGGGTCAACGTCAGCCCTGCAGGATTGGGCCGCACTGAATGCTGGACCTACTTCTGCCCAGAGGAAGATTGGCCGGGTTCGTTTCCCGGCCAATGCACCATTTGTTGAAGCTCATTTGTAGAATTCCCTTATGACAGAAAGAAGGCCACGATTCACACCATTTTATCATCCGGAGGGGGGAAACATTTAATTACTAAACCTAATTCATACAGCTGTCTTAAACACTTCCTACATTCAACGCTACATCGTAACATCTCAGTTATTCTCCCTCAAACTCTCATTTCATCTCAGTTGTTTTATAGTCTAAACATCGCATTTGTAACTGCACATGCACAGGAATATCATGTCGAGCAGCTGCAGGTCAGTGAGGCTCCCTCCCAACCCAGATTATATGTCTGGGATGAGGATCAGCTCTACCTGGAATGGGACAGGTAGGGAAGAGGAGGAGTTCCAGTATTTCACCAGTAAAGACTGATTTATCCTCAGAAACCAGGTGGTCTGCGTGTGTCACACATAGGCCCCGCCCCCTCCGCAGACAGTAAGCTGCACCTCTCCGAAATTGTAGGTGAGCGCAGGAGGCCTCTGATTGGTCAAATCTACATCCACTCTCCTCTATGCATATGTCCTGGTTGGTTCCTTACTGGTTTGTTTTGTTTGTCTGACCGCCATTGTGGAAAACGACTGGTGAAGATTGACCAACTAGAAGAGCGAGGTGCGTGAGAACGCTGGGAGCCTTTCTCAACCTGGATCCCCGCTCTTTTTGGCCCTCATGTCCCTCCGTTGTCGCACAAACGTGTCCCCACTTCCTCGCCGCCTCGGCCGTATCTAGACCCACAGTTAGTTCCTGATTGGCCCTCTGGCGTTGTGGCGTGGAATAACAGCGCAGACCACGCTTCAATATTGGGCAGAAATCATAAATACCTGCTGGGGGAGGAGAACCAGGCCTTTAGGGGAGAATGGAGCAGCAGTGGGACAAACAGACCAAACAGCTGCAGCAGTCTGCCGTCTCAGCTTCTCTCTAACTCCCTCAGAGGTCAGGATGAGGAGCTCCGCCACCCTGGGTGGGCTCAGAGTAGAGCTGCTCCTTCCCCAGGAGGTGTTCAGGTACGTCCCGTAGGGAGGAGGCCCAGGGACGGTGCTCCTGGGAGCTGAGATACTGGTGACCATCCAGCTGTGGGCTCCAGGTGTTTAGTTTTGGTCCAGATGTTCTCTGCAGTACGTGGAGAGCAGGATGCTGGAAGGATGTCACAGAAAACCGCCACCTCACAGGCGGCTGCTGCCCGTGACATCATCAATGACCCCTCAACCCCCCACCATGGACTGTTCTCCCTGCTGCCCCTCTGGGAAGAGGCTTCACAGCATTCAATGCAGGACCAGAAGCTTCCTCCACCGCCATCACACTGATGAACTGTTGAATAAAACAAAAAGCTGAATGTTGGTAAAACTAAATCAGTCTGTTTCCATTTGATCACTGCTGCAGGTTAACAGATGGAAATGTGTTGACAGCTGTACAAGTTTTATTGTTTATTTTACACAGAGTGTAGAAAACCCCAATAAAGTTTGTCTAAGTCTAAGTTTCCATCGCAGGTCAGGGTTCGGCAGCGGCGGCGAGAGCTCGCCGTCAGAGAAGCAGGTTTTAACCATCTATGACCTGGACAACAAATTCATCGCCTACAGTGCCTCGTTCGATGACGTCATCGACGTGTTGGCCGAGTGGGGCTCCTTCTACATTCTGACCAGAGATGGAAAAATGTTTGTTCTTCAGGAGAAAGACACACAGACCAAACTGGAGGTGAGTTTTCCCGCCGCCTGCTGGTCTCCCCCTCCGTCGGTCCGTCGCTACATCCGCGGCGTCTCAGCGGCGTCCATCTAGATTTGTCAAAGTCAAGGTAGAACTGTTTCTCCACGGCCCCTGATATGGAAGCAACTCGTTACCATATTTCAAATGAAAAAGCATTTCCAGAAATACTTTTAAGGATGTGGCTGCATTGTTTGACTCATAAATGAAATTAGTGATCAATCATCCTGTTTGCATTTTCTTCTTTAACACTGCACTTTTATGCCATAATCAAAGAGAAAACACAGCAGACATTGCTTTTTCGTTTTCATGGTCTGCCTGCAAAGTACTGTCCATAACTGGAAAACGAAAAAACATTCTGAGCGGCGGGCGCAGCGGAGTGACGTCAGCAGCCGCTCTTCCTCAGGTCCTTGCTGACCGGGCTACCCATCTTGTTCTGTAGGGGGCGCTGATTATAGCAGGTGGCCACTATGGAGAGATATTTGTGCCATCGGTTTGAGCGCGCAGGAACCAATCCGAGCGCGCAGTGAGACAACTCGCGCGCTCGCAAAACCGGTCTGGCGCGCGCTCAACTCTGAAAAACCCTCTCAACACACTGTTCTCGCGCTCAGTTTCATCTCTGCGCGTGCTCGAATC
The DNA here is from genome assembly GCA_030533445.1 of Cyprinodon diabolis. Taxonomy (NCBI): domain Eukaryota; kingdom Metazoa; phylum Chordata; class Actinopteri; order Cyprinodontiformes; family Cyprinodontidae; genus Cyprinodon; species Cyprinodon diabolis. The sequence goes on along the minus strand of CM060072.1, from coordinate 46,127,564 downwards.
TGTCTCTGCTCGCGCTCGACCTGCTCTCTCCGCGCTCAACACCAGCTGCGCGCTCGGCTGTTTCTCCGCTCGCTCGACTCTCTGCGCTCACAACTTCAGCAATGTATGTAAATGAACCATACCATCAGCCAATCACGCTCAGCTTCTTTTCATCCAATGAAAGCATTCGTTCCTTCTTCTTCTTCTTCTTCTTTTCTATCATGGCGGATCGCAAGCAACTTTAAGGTGCATACCGCCACCTACTGTTCAGGAGTGGGTAGCAACATTGTTTTACATCTATTAAATTCTATTTTTAAATTTTGTATTCTGAAGATAACTAAATAATGCTTTCCTTAATCTATAAATATCCTTTATATTTCCTTTATTTCCCAATAATCCTTTAAGACTCCATTCTTGGCCTGTTCTTTCAACTACTCTTCTCAATTTGTTCCTTTCAGGTTCATATGTTTTACAGTTCATCAATACGTAAGCATTCGTTCCAATTACTACATCCTGTTAAATGAAAAAAATAAAATAAAAATAAAACCACAATCAGGAAAATTAAACAACTCTTAGTTATTTGGTCAACACTCCTAACCATTTGATGGACAGAAGATAGTACTATAAAATATCTTGAATTATCTCAAATAAACTTAAGTGAAACAGTTATTAGATCATTGCCTCATCCATCTCTTTTACCTGCTATTGACATGTATTTAAATTTGTTGTTTTAAAAGAAAAATAAGGAGGATATTTCAGGTTCAAGTATGGTTCAACAATATATAGATAAAAAAATATTATGGATATGTTAAATGTTTTATGGATGCTTCAAAATATTCCAATATTAGGAATGGTGTTTTGTTTTAGTTCCAGAATTTATTTTTAAATAAGGTAAAAGAATCAGTGATGGAATTCAGCCTAAAAAGGAGAAATGTTTTGGATCATATTGGCCTTACAATGGATTGAAGAAATCGTTCCATTAAGAAGTTTAGTTTGCTCTGATTCTAGATCAGCGTTATATTATTTTAAACACAATTATTCAGACAGCAGACCTGATCTGAAATTTAACAATTATTATTTAGAAGACCTTTTACAGATGCACTCTAAATGAGAGGGTTATTCTTTATTATATATATTAAAAAGAATAATTTGATAAACATGATTTTTAAATTTATTTATTTATTTTGTAGTAGTAGTAGTATTTTATGTCAGTCTCAACACATGTAAAGGCAAAATGCTACCATCAAAACAGATCAGTTTAGGACATTGTGGTTACAGTACTTTAATACTTAAAGAATTATACATTTTAGGGTGAGAAATTACCTTTCTAGAGTAGCCATCAACTCCACCAAAGATCACAATGTTTTATCTGTTTTGAGGAGAGAGAAAATATTTTCCTTAGTATTTACTACAGCTATATTTTTCTTAAGCTCAGTTTTGTGTTTATATCTATTTATTTAAAAACGAGGGGGAAAATGTCTATACCAATATTTTGTCATGATTTACATTGCTTATTTTGAGAATATGAATTGACCATTAATCTTATTGTCAGTATGCAGGAAATGGTTTATTGCGCTGTGCTCAATGTATTCATTGGAATGCATAGTTGTTGCCCAGTATAAGTTACTGATTTATATATCTATTAAACACAACTTTTGAAAAAAAATTTCTTCAAATCAAATCTATAATATGTGATGGATAAGTTAATGGGCTTCCTTACATATATAACTTTTTACACATTGGTATTACAGTCTGATCTAGAGTGTCTTGTAATACAATTATGATATCACTGTGATCAGACTGGACTGCGTTATTAAGTCTGTCTTTTTTTATTGTATTGTGTTGGTACTGATTTATTTTATATATTAAGAAATGATTTTTTCCCCCCTTGAAATGACATTTGTTGTGAACTGATTCACTTAAATTTAGTTAAATCCTTCACTTTTGGTTTACTTAAAAAATGACAACTCATTAAATGTAACTTGTTACATCTTTGTTTAAGCATGGCGGATTACCTAATTAATTTGTGGTTGGTGTCGATGTGGACCAGAGAGAGCGGACCTCGCACAGAATAGCTTCTTCGCATAATGCACGCAAGTCCGGTCATACGTGAGAAGATGCCTGCCGCATCAACTCTGTGCATAGAAGCCATCATCCTGCACCATTGAACACGGAGACGCATGGAGACCAAATGTCCTTGAACCATGCGGTAGCCAGCATTTGGCATCTGATGTTTGATAGTTGAAATCACTTGGTCAAGCTCCTGATCAGTCATTGTACTGTATGATCCTCTCACAGTTAAGTTAAATTCTTGCATCCTGCGATAAACGGTCCTCCTTGAAACTCCAAGGCATTTAGCAATGCATTCAACTGGTAGGTGTGTGTCTAACAGTCTCTCCAGCGTTTCTTTCCCCAGTACAATTCTTTGACGAAAGGAAACTGGACTTAATTCTGTTTCATAATCCACTCGTCTCATTGCATTTGCATTCATTTCCGACTGAACTAGATCATAAAGGTGCTGGAGGGCTTCTAAAATATCTGACACCCCGCCAATTTGCTCAAAGAAAGAGGCAAACATGATTAACTCATGACGAGTGAGAAACTCTAAATAATCTAAATTGAGTGGCTGCTGGTTTAAAGCAGACTGCAGTCTTGTGAGAAGTCTTTCCATGAGCTGATGTCTTGGTGTATCCTGATGGTCAGAGAAAGAAATAATATAAGTAAATGGACTTTTGATAAAGCAGAATTAATTTAATTTCAATACCATGAAACATACAAATAAGTCCAGAAACTGATAACAGCCACATGAGGAAAATCCGATCTATTAAAGCTACAGAAAATATTTTAAACATACGTACATGTGACTGTGATGTAGACAACATTGTTGAACTGCAGTGAGTTGCCCATCCAAGGTACAATGGTTTAGTCTGTTATAAAGCATTAGCATAGTGGCTTGAGAAATTTACACTATTGCAAAATGGCAAGCATATGCATACAGTTAATATTGTAAGGGTATAAAATCAAATACTTTATTTAATCTTATATGAAGTTTTGCTAAACCTTACCTTTTTATTATTTAATGCCGCCAATCCTACTCTCGGGCAGTTTTTCATTTAAACGGATGTAGTATTTGAAACGAATGCCTTCATTGGATGAAAAGAAGCTGAACGTGATTGGCTAATGGTATGAACAGTAGGTGGCGGTATGCACCTTTGCACCTTGCTTGCGATCCGCCATGATAGAAAAGAAGAAGAAGAAGAAGGAGGAGGAACTAATGCTTTCATTGGATGAAAAGAAGCTGAGCGTGATTGGCTGATGGTATGGTTCATTTACATACATTGCTGAAGTTGTGAGCGCAGAGAGTCGAGCGAGCGGAGAAACAGCCGAGCGCGCAACTGGTGTTGAGCGCGGAGAGAGCAGGTCGAGCGCGAGCAGAGACAGATTCGAGCACGCGCAGAGATGAAACTGAGCGCGAGAACAGTGTGTTGAGAGGGTTTTTCAGAGTTGAGCGCGCGCCAGACCGTTTTTGCGAGCGCGCGTGTTGTCTCACTGCGCGCTCAAACCGATGGCACAAATATCTCTCCATAGTGGCCACCTGCTATAATCTGTACCCTTGTAACTTTAAGAAACAAAGGTCTATCACCTCCAAAGTTTCAGGAGTGAGTTTTCATCATAAAATATGCGTATAAGTCAAAAATGAAAGAGCTGGGACCTTTTTTGCCTGATTTAGACAGGGGGGACATATTATAGCAGGTTTTATTTTTATTTTATATAAATAAAACGCCGGATGTTAGAACACAGACTGTTTATTAAGGATGGGACAACATTTTCTATTTCATTTTTATTACAAGTACATGGTTTACAACAGTTTTCAATGGGATTTATTTAATGAACGTGTGGAAAAGAACAAGGATGTGTTTGCTTTCAGAGGAAGGAGCAGACAATGCTGTCAGCGACCAGCTTTCAAGCAAACGTTTGTGTTTTATTATTATTTCTAAATCAGTATGACTGGCGATATTCTGCTATAACATTTGAAGGGAAGAATACATTCTTCCTACATTCACCCCAAACGCAGCAGGAGCAGCAAAAACACGTCTGCTGCTTCCTTTTAGCTGATTGTACCAGTTAGTTCTGACGCGCGGCTGAAGCAGCTTTGCTGCTCTGGCTGCGCGCTGCAAAAGTGTGTCTGATGCGTGTTGGGCGGAGCTACTCTATCCTTTCTTTGCCTTGCAGCTGTATTTGCTGTGATCAGTGGGAATAAAGAAGTTTTAATATGTTTTTAAGTGAGAAAATCCACCTGGAAACTTAATCAGTGCAGTCAGTTCATTCAGATTATCATCCTGCCTTCATATATTATCTCTGTCAGAGCCGCTCAAACCAGCGCTGCGCTGTCAGTAGGAATCCCCTTCAACAGCAGCCTCTGGCCGGGTTGCCTCCTCACGGTTTGCCGCTGCGGCTGGAAGGTGGTTGTCACGTACATAATCCAAACTGCAGGCAGCAGGATAATAAAAGCGAAAACGCTTTGCCAGCAGGTTTCTACATTTGAAGTTAATTTAGGCGTTAATAAATTGTTTCAGAGGAGTGATCACAGCGCTCTGCATCATCAATGTGTCTGTCTCACGGCCAGCTCCCAAACCAGCGTTTCTGATTGGTTGATGCGGCGCGTCCAGCAGCAAAAGTAAAATTTTTCCATCTCGAGAAGCAGCGTCAGATGCATCACACTGGTCTGTGAACGCTGTGCTGTGTAGATGCGCATTTCATTTTACCCTTAAGAGAAAGCTTTGCAATTTCAAAACTCACGTTGGCTACGTCGGTTTATTGTTGTGTGTAAATAACAAGAGACCACAACAAGTAAATCAGCTGTAACTCGGGCAATATGTCTCAAATTAATGTTATTTAAAAAATCCGTATTTTTGGAAATGAATCTGCCAAATAACCACATTTATTTCCCACGAGAGGTATATTTAAACGTTTTTATATCATTAATATAAGAAGCCAACCTCCACTGGTCGTATTTTAATCAGTTTTCCTCGTCGATATGTAGTTGAACAGAGCGATGCGCGCCCCCGCGACTGGGGATGCATATCTTGGCAGGCATGCATTTTTGGGCATAACACCGGTCAGCAAGGACCTGAGGAAGAGCGGCTGCTGACGTCACTCCGCTGCGCCCGCCGCTCAGAATGTTTTTTCGTTTTCCAGTTATGGACAGTACTTTGCAGGCAGACCATGAAAACGAAAAAGCAATGTCTGCTGTGTTTTCTCTTTGATTATGGCATAAAAGTGCAGTGTTAAAGAAGAAAATGCAAACAGGATGATTGATCACTAATTTCATTTATGAGTCAAACAATGCAGCCACATCCTTAAAATGAAAAAGTATTTCTGGAAATGCTTTTTCATTTGAAATATGGTAACGAGTTGCTTCCATACCCTGGATGATATTTAATAACGATTAGACCGGCTGGTGCGCGCTGCTTCATGGCTACTGTTGCATTGTGGGGAATGTAGTGTTGGTGCGGTTGTGCTTTGCATGTTTGGATTGTTTTTGTTTTTGCTTTTCACTCTTTAACAATCCAAGCTGGGCTGAAGTTGGTTGTCTAAGGGGGCGGAGTCTACTAACAGGTGTCAGCAGAGGCTGATTAAAGCCTGCATGGAGGGAGGGGCAGAGCTGATCCAGAGACGCTGCTGAGCGAGGGGCAGGTGGGATCCGCGCGGTACACTGATGGAGACGGAGCTGACTGTGCCGTCTGTTCACCTCCCGTCATTCTGTGCCTGGCGTGCGGATCCCACCTGCCCCTCGCTCAGCAGCGTCTCCATCACCTGCAGGATCAGCATGTTAGCTGACTCCGCCCCCTAAGATAAACCACCAGCTTGGATTGTTAAAGAGGGAAAAGCAAAACAATCCAAACAGAATCTATAATGCCATACCGCTCCACTTGTTTCATGCATATAAATTGCTTTATTATAATTTAATAATTTTATGTTTATTAACATAATAAAAGTGTATTATTAGTGTTGACATTAATACTTGGTTTTTTTATAAACGATGTGTTAGGTCTTGGTTGAATAGGCGACCTTCATTTCAGTACGTTTATTAAACGTTTAACCCGTCCGGCCCTCCGGCTGTCGGTATATATGACTTTGATCCCTGATCCAGATGCTGTTCAAGAAGAACCTGTTTGTCATGGCCATCAACCTGGCTAAGAGTCAGCACCTGGACAGCGACGGGCTGTCAGAGATCTTCCGACAGTACGGTGACCACCTGTACCTGAAGGGAGACCACGATGGCGCCATCCAGCAGTACATTAGGTAATCCATCCAGTCAGAACCTCTGTGTTAGACTGGCCGCCATGATGGGTCAGAGTTCAGCATCCATGTTCTCAACCTCTTTGCTCCTCTGTGTTCCTGCTCAGAACCATCGGGAAGCTGGAGCCTTCGTACGTCATCAGGAAATTCCTGGATGCCCAGAGGATCCACAACCTCACAGCGTACCTGCAGGCCCTCCACCGCCAGTCCCTGGCCAACGCCGACCACACCACCCTGCTGCTCAACTGCTACACCAAGCTGAAGGACAGCTCCAAGCTGGAGGAGTTCATCAAGGTGACAGCTGGACCCAGGATTGGCCCAGTCCCTCCCGTCCTCCAGGTCTGCCGTCCTGCACCTGGAGGAGGCACCTGATTCCAGGAGGTCTCTGAAAGGTGCAGGAGCTCCAGGCCTGAGCAGAAGAAGGGTTCTGGAGCTGACCTCTGTGTGTCTGTGTCCTACCAGAGCAGTGAGAGTGAGGTCCACTTCGATGTGGAGATCGCCATCAAGGTTCTCCGTCAGGCCGGGTACCACAGTCACGCCGTGTTCCTGGCTGAGCGCCATCAGCACCATGAGTGGTACCTGAAGATCCAGCTGGAAGACCTAAAGGTGAGAACAGGTTCTGCAGCAGCCTCATCAGAAGCATCCAGCGGCACCCAGTAAAGCCCTGAACTCACCCAATCCCATTACCGCCCAATCCCAGAGAAAATCATGATGTTTTTAGTGCTTATTGAGAGTAAATGAAAAGAAAAACACATGACATCCTGCAGGGGGCAGCGTAGCGCTGACTGAGATAGAGCCCAGGTCTGGTTCAGTGGCAGCCAAGCAGCTGTTCAGCAGCAATTTCACAGGTCTGACAGGAAGTAAAACACATCCAATCTGCTAATGTCAGAGGAAACAGTCAGTTTTAGAGGCTCACAGTGAGACTGGCCGTAAACATGATGCTTTACCCATGATAGGAGGATAGAAAATGGATACAGATCCTCAGAACCTAGATTAATACACACTGATTCACCAGCTACAGACCTACAGTCCAACCTGCTAATCTACAGGGGTCCGATTCACCAAGCAGGTTTACTGAAAACTACGTTTTCTTATTTTGCTAAACCTGAATTGGGAAACTTGTTTCCTCAACCTCTGTTTCTGTTACCATAGTAACGCTCTCTCAGAGCTGACCTGGTAAGCTCCGAGCCAGCTCCCATGTCAGAGGATGAAGAGAGCACATCCAGTTAGTCACAGTCAGAGAAACAGGACTACACTGGAAAACAGGCCAAGCTCCAACATCTAGAAACAAAGGTGTTGATGGCAGCAGCACAGCTGATATTTCTCTCCAGGATGGAGTCACAGCCAAACAGGAACAGACCAGATGAAGCTACTATGAGGAAAAGCAGAGAGAGCAGAACGTTAGAGATTGAACTAACAGATTCTGCATAGTGGGAGAATAGAGATAGAATGAAGCAGAATGATGAAAAAGGGGTCCCTATGTCCTCCAGCAGTCTAAGCCTATAGCAGCAGAACTATAGAGATAGATCAGGATAACCTGAGCCACTCTAACTAGAAGCTTTATCAAAAAGGAAAGTTTTAAGTCTAGCCTTAAAAGTAGACAGGGTGTCTGCCTCACGGACTAAAACTGGTAGTTGGTTCCACAGGAGAGGAGCCTGATAACTAAAAGATCTGCCTCCCATTCTACTTTTAGAAGTTCTAGGAACCACTAGTAAACCTGCAGATTGAGAGCGAAGTGCTCTGTTAGGAACATAAGGAACAATCAGATCTCTGATATCAGATGGAGCTTGGCCATTTAAGGCTTTTTATGTGAGAAGGAGGATTTCTTGATAATAAAGAATTGCAATAGTCCAGCGGCGTGTGTATGACGTCACCAGCGCACGCCGGCTACCGTTCATTCCTCCTGTCCACTGAACTGCTGCTAGTTTTCCTCACATGCCTGGAAGATGTCTAGTGCTGCTACCACAGATGATCTCTCTCTCCAAATGGACGATTCAGATTAGCTAGAATGAATAGAAGAGAGAGCGTAGCCGCCTGTGGCCCGGGATGCCTGTTACGTCTCCAGTCCGGCGCGTGGATGACGTCATACACGAGCCGCTTTGCTTTTAAACAATATAAAAAATATAACTGGGGATGTCTGTGGGACAGTGATTGGCCTCCATGTTCTGAATGCTGGCGTACCATAAAGAATAAATGATGAACAGTTTAGTTTGTGCCTTCAAGTCGTTGCCCATAGGAAGACGTTACTGGATATAACCTAACGGAATATCTTCAGAACGGCTCCAAATGACACTAAACTCATATGGGTGAGTAGAACATGATGGAATAACAGAAAATCAAGGAGCCAATGTAAAAAACGATGTTCCCCTTTAAAAGCTTTAGGTACATATCCCTGTAACAGAGATAGATTAATCACATCTAAAATGGAGGAGGAGATCAAAGGGAATACCTCCTTAAATAACCTGGTTGGAACTGGATCTAACATACAAGTTGAAGGCTTAGATGAAGACAATAATTTTGCTAACTCTGAAAGTTCAACTGGATCAAAGCAGTCTAAACCCGGTTCAGATTCCATGACTACCTCAGGTACAATCGCGGATAGAGGAGTGCTTATGATCTTATTTTTAATAAGATCAATCTTATTTATAAAGAATCCCATAAAATCATTGCTGCTAAGAGCAGGTGGAATGGACGGTTCAACAGAGCTATGGCTCTGGGTGAGTTTGGCAACTGTATTAAAAAGAAATCTAGGATTATTCTTATTCTCCTCCATTAATGAGGAGAAGTATGCTGCTCTTGCTTTACAAAGGGTCCTCTTATACAGCAGTAAACCATTTTTCCAGACTAGGAAGGACTCCCGCAGGCCTGTGGAGCGATATTTTCTCTCCAGTTTCCTAGCATTTTGCTTCAAAGTGTGCAGCTCTGCATTAAACCAAGGAGCAAGCTTTCTATTTTCAACGGTTTTCATTTTCAAGGGAGCTGCGTTGTCTAAGGCAGTACGCAGAGAACTAGCAACCCCATCAACAAATTCATCAACTTTTCACTACACATGCTCTCTGTTGCCCAGCAACCGTGCAAATGGAAACACAAAACAGGCAAAGGATGGATGATCACCACTTTTCAATCACTAGAGCAGCAGAACCAGTTAAAAATCAGCGGGTCTGAATAAAGAAAATCATCAACCAGTGAAGGTCTGGAGACATTTTTAATGATCTGTTACTTTAAAAAGAATTTAACACTTAAATAAACTGAAGTGTTTATGGATTCATGTTATACATTGAATTTTTTTAATTATAAATATATTTTAAAATCTAAAGTGTTTTTTGAAGTAGAGAACAACAATCGTTCAGTTTGGTTTATAGACAGTTTCCTGATTCCCATATTTTCTCAAACACCTGAACTGATCGTTTGTTATTTTCTTTCTTTTTCCTGTCTTAATGTTGGCAGTGGGCTTTAGGCTGCCCTGCAAGGCTTTAAACCTGGGTTTAACCGGAGACTAAGCCATTCTCAAGCACATATCAAGGTGCTCATTTTGAGCCTGGATCCAGATTTATTGTTGATTCTGTTCATGGTGGAGAATCCTGCTTCACAGCAGCAGGTAGAGCCAAACATCCTCTAAATGTGCAGGGTCATCTTTGAGCACGCCATTTCACTTTTCTTTCTCCAGTTCACCACAGTTCTTCCAGCAGTCCACACTTTCTCTGCTCTCTTTCTCTCATCGTCTTCTCCTTCTTTCCCATCGCCCGGCTTGCCACAGGTTTGCCTGCTATGTCTAAAAGTAGCAGCAGCTCATTTGGTCACCACACCATCAGGTTCAGAGCCTCGGGGGTCGATCAAGTCAAACACATCAGACTTGGTGTTCTCCACTCATCCCATTCCTGTTTATTCCAGAACTGCTGTTACATTACTGCCTAAGATCCACATTTAGGGTTTAGGTGAAACCATGGTGATGTGGCGTTGCCTAGCAACAGTGCAGACTCCTGCTACAACAGCAGCTGGGACTAACGGACTGGAAGCATTTTCAGATGGGTGGAAATGCATGTGACCAGGTCTCTGAACCCCCCCCTTCATTTCTACCTGCAGAACTATCAGGAGGGTCTGCGCTACATCGGCCGCCTGCCGTTCGAACAGACCGAGAGCAACATGAAGCGCTATGGAAAGACGCTCATGCACCACGTTCCTGAAGGCACCACTGCACTGCTGAAGCGCCTGTGCACCAACTACCAGCCCACTGGAGACTGTGTGGAGAAGGTGGGTGTGGACAGCTGTCCCTCTGGTGGGTTTGCTTCCTCTAGATCCAGTCTCACTCATCATCCATGTCCGTCGGTTCTGTGCTTCTAATTCAAGGCAAATTCTGAAGAATTTATCCCCATTTTTGCCAATAATCCTCGAGAGTTGAAAGCCTTCCTGGAGCACATGATCGAGGTGGACCCGCGCTCATCGCAGGGCGTTTACGACACGCTGCTGGAGCTCCGCCTGCAGGACTGGGCACACGAAAAAGACCCAAAGGTCAGAACCCAATCAGGCATTAAAGGTGGATGCTTTGCTAAGGTTTTAACGCTCATGTCTTCGTCAGGAGAAAGCGGTGCGGCAGGGAGAGGCGCTGTCGCTGCTCCGGAGCGACAACACCGTGTTCGATAAGGCCTTGGTGCTCTGCCAGATGCACAACTTTAAAGAAGGAGTCCTCTACCTGTACGAGAAAGGCCAGCTGTAAGTTTCTGAGCTTTATGCACAGCAGGGAACCCAGCAGCCCAAAGCTCGCTCACCCCTCCCCCTACGAAGCTTCCTTGTTCAGAACCGGTGACCCAGCAGGTCGGTTCTGGGTGGTAACTTCATTAGAGATTGTCTGCATTGAGCTGATATCTGTGGTGTTTGGGTGCCGCCTCCATGTTCTTGTTTGAACTGTTGTTAACGAGCTGAGGAGGGATGGCGGCTCTGAACGAGCAGCTTTCGCTTCTGTGACCTGATGGTTTCCTGCCCGTTCAGGTACCAGCAGATCATGCACTACCACATGCAGAACGAGGAGTACGGGAAAGTGGTGGACGCCTGTAAGCGCTACGGAGAGCAGGAGGGCTGCCTCTGGGAGCAGGCTCTGGGATACTTTGCCAGGAAGGAGGAGGACTGTAAGGCCTACATCAGCGAGGTCCTCGATCACATTGACCAGAAGAACCTGATGCCTCCATTACTGGGTGAGCCACGCCCCTTTCATAGCGTCCATGAGGGCCCATCTGACCTCATCCAGCAGCTGAGCTAGCTAAGTTAGCGTTTGCTTGGACCTGGTTCCTACATCAGAATAGCTAAGAGGAGATTATTCCTAAACATTTCAGTAATGATCAAAGAAAAGCAGTGTTAGCAAAACATTCCTGATTCTGAAAAGTTCCCCTGATCACTGAATGCTTGTGGCTCCGGGTTTGATGATAAATGACTCGTTCTTGTCTAATCAGTCGTGCAGACGCTTGCCCACAACTCCACGGCCACCCTGTCTGTGATCAAAGACTACCTCATCAATGAGCTGCAGAGAGAGAGCCAGCAGATCGAAGACGACGAGCGGAAGATCTGCCAGTACCGCGAGGAAACCGCTCATCTTCGCTCTGAAATCCAGGAGCTGAAGACCAGGTGAGTCCGCTGAGGGCCGTTTACTCCGCCCTGCGGCTCCATGAAAGCAAAATGACCAAAGTGTTTTCCACACAGTGCCAAGATATTCCAGAAGACCAAGTGCAACATGTGCAACAGCCCCCTGGAGCTCCCGTCTGTCCACTTCCTGTGCAGCCATTCCTTCCACCAGCACTGCTTTGAGAGTTACGCCGAGAGTGACGCAGAGTGTCCAACATGCACTCCAGAAAACCGCAAAGTCATGGATTTGCTGCGCGCTCAGGACCAGAAGCGGGATCTTCATGAGCACTTCAGTAGACAGGTAACCAGCTGATCTCACACTCTTCCGTCCGTCCGTCCGTCCTCTGAAACCTTCTCCAATCATATTTCAGCTGCGGAGCTCCAATGACGGTTTCTCTGTGGTGGCTGATTACTTTGGTCGAGGAGTGTTCAACAAGCTGACGCTGGTCACCGACCCTCCAGGGAGCAAAGCTGTGGGGAGTCTGGAGGTCAGCCTGCAGCGAGACCTGCTGATCCACACCAAGAGGAACAGCTAAGCTGAGAGGCGCCGCTCGAACCCGCCGCTCCTACGCCGCTCATCTGGCTGATGATGGGAAGCTCTGGAACTGTTTGCTTCTTTTTCTTTCACAGAGAAATGAATGACTGGCTCTTAAATTATCAGTTTAAGTGTTCGGTAACTAAGTTTAAAGTTATAACGTGTTTTATTATTCATATAACATTATCCTGCTTGGATACCGAGGCTGGGATTGAACCACCACATTGCATCAGTAATAAAAGGATCTGTCAGTTCTAAAGTTCATTCTTGATTTCAGAGCCTAAATGTCTCGCTAACGCTGCTAGGCTACATGGAGTAAAGCTACCAGACCCTCTGACCATCAGGCCAGGACTCAAACCGACAGCCCAAAAGAACCATCTTTATCATCTAATCAACTGGACCAACTTCTGGTCCAGTTGGATGGGTGGATGAATGGATGATGGATGGATGGATGGATGGATGGTGGGTGGATGAATGAATGAATGAATGATAGATGAATGGATGGTGGATCGATGGATAATGGATGAATGGATGGTGGGTGGATGGATGGATGAATGAATGAATGATAGATGAATGAATGATAGATGAATGGATGGATGGTGGGTGGATGGATGGATGAATGAATGAATGATAGATGAATGGATGGTGGATCGATGGATAATGGATGGATGAATGAATGAGTGAATGATAGATGAATGGATGGTGGATCGATGGATAATGGATGAATGGATGATGGATGGATGAATGAATGAATGATAGATGAATGGATGGTGGATCGATGGATAATGGATGAATGGATGGTGGGTGGATGGATGGATGAATGAATGATAGATGAATGAATGATAGATGAATGGATGGATGGTGGGTGGATGGATGGATGAATGAATGAATGATAGATGAATGGATGGTGGATCGATGGATAATGGATGAATGGATGATGGATGGATGAATGAATGAATGATAGATGAATGGATGGTGGATCGATGGATAATGGATGAATGGATGGTGGGTGGATGGATGGATGAATGAATGATAGATGAATGGATGGTGGATCGATGCATAATGGATGGATGGATGGATGGATGAATGAATGATAGATGAATGGATGGTGGATCGATGGATAATGGATGGATGAATGAATGAGTGAATGATAGATGAATGGATGGTGGATCGATGGATAATGGATGAATGGATGATGGATGGATGAATGAATGAATGATAGATGAATGGATGGTGGATCGATGGATAATGGATGAATGGATGGTGGGTGGATGGATGGATGAATGAATGATAGATGAATGGATGGTGGATCGATGCATAATGGATGGATGGATGGATGGATGAATGAATGATAGATGAATGGATGGTGGATCGATGGATAATGGATGGATGAATGAATGAGTGAATGATAGATGAATGGATGTGGATCGATGGGTAATGGATGAATGGATGATGGATGGATGGATGGTGGGTGGATGGGTGGATGGATGGATGAATGAATGATAGATGAATGGATGGTGGATCGATGGGTAATGGATGAATGGATGATGGATGGATGGTGGGTGGATGGATGGATGAATGAATGATAGATGAATGGATGGTGGATCGATGGATAATGGGTGGATGGATGGATGAATGAATGATAGATTAATGGATGGTGGATCGATGGATGGATGAATGAATGAATGATAGATGAATGGATGGTGGATCGATGGATAATGGATGGATGGTGGGTGGATGGATGGATGAATGAATGATAGATGAATGGATGGTGGATCGATGCATAATGGATGAATGGATGATGGATGGATGGTGGGTGGATGGATGGATGAATGAATGATAGATGAATGGATGGTGGATCGATGGATAATGGATGAATGGATGATGGGTGGATGGATGGATGAATGAATGAATGATAGATGAATGGATGGTGGGTGGATGGATGGATGGATGAATGAATGAATGATAGATGAATGGATGGTGGATCGATGGATGATGGATGGATGGTGGGTGGATGGATGAATGAATGATAGATGAATGGATGGATGGTGGGTGGATGGATGAATGAATGAATGAATGATAGATGAATGGATGGTGGGTGGGTGGATGGATGGATGAATGAATGAATGATAGATGAATGGATGGTGGATCAATGGTGGATGGATGAATGGATGGATGATGGGTGGATGGTGGATGGATGGATGATAGATGAATGGATGGTGGATCGATGGATAATGAATGGATGGTGGATCGATGGATAATGGATGGATGGATGGATGAATGAATGATAGATGAATGGATGGTGGATCGATGGATAATGGATGAATGGATGATGGTGGGTGGATGGATGGATGAATGAATGATAGATGAATGGATGATAAATGGATGGTGGGTGGATGGATGGATGAATGAATGATAGATGAATGGATGGTGGGTGGATGGATGGTGGGTGGATGATAGATGAATGGATGGTGGATCGATGGATAATGGATGGATGGTGGATGGATGAATGGATGGATGGATGACTGCATGATGGGTGGATGGATGGAAGATGGATGAATGAATGAATGAATGAATGATAGATGAATGGATGATGGATCGATGGATAATGGATGGATGGGTGGATGGATGTTGTGTAAACGCGATAATCCAGCTGATTTAGGTGTTTTTATTGATTCCTCTGAGTTAAAGGGGCACCCGCTTGTTTTAATGTGATGATGGAGGGGACCAAAGATTAGGGTGATGGCTTTCCAGCCTTCCGGTACATCAGGGACATAGCAGCTCAGGTATATTTCTGATTAATTTGCTGGTCATTGAGCTCTTGAGGTGCCTTCAGATTGAGCACGGTGTCCATGGTGAGATTCACATGTTATCCGTATTTAAACCACAGAGGCTTTAAAGTAGCCATTTTTAAGGTGGTTTTAGCCACGTTAAACACTGCTGGAAGGACTGGTCGCCGTCCTCCTTCAGACTCCGATCTTTCAAATCCATCAAATCAGCCATGATCCAGACGCAGCTCTGCATGAACCAAAGTGATCTGCTGGTTCAGCACTTCTGGGGCATTCCCTAACATTATGGATAGAGAACAGTGTAGCAGCAGTCGGTAATGTTACCTGTGCTTTTATTGTGAAATACCGACAGTCAGACCTTGAGAGGAAATGCTGTGGAGTCTCCAGAGTAATGTCCTTTCAAAATAGATTGATTAGGAAGGCTTATAAAGTGTTAGCTGTAATGAAACCAACCTCAGGGTAGATCAATTCAGGGTTGAAGATTTAAGTCGTGAAACAGGATCAGATCCACCAGAACAACAATGAGCAACGACTGAGTGTGACTGACTACCTGTAGATAACAGCATCCCTACAGGACAGGGAGATAATAATAAACCATGGATCACAGGTGATCTGAAGGAACTGCTCAGCAAGAACAAACAGCTTTGAGAAGGAAGACGGGGAATTAATGAGAAGCAGCTAAAGATCAAAGGAGGAAGAGGCTGGAAAAGAAGCTCCAGCAGAAGATCAGAGATGAAGATCTGAGGCTTCCAGCAGGAGGATGATCAGACAGATGGAGGTCTGGATCCATTCTTCAGTTCAGGAACAAGCTCAGCATCTTCCTCTCCTGCCCACAGTCACATGGACATCCTGCCCTCCTCTGCCATTCACTCTCCTGCTTCTATAATCAGCCAGACCAGCAGGTGGTGCTGCTCCCTCCACCTTCCACCTGTCCGCCTCTAGAAGACTGAGCCAGCAGTCTCCAGTGTCTGTAGACTGCCCTGACATCCCAATACTGTCCAATAAAAGCACCAAAGCTAATAAAGTTCAGATGCTTGCAGCTATTTTGTGTATAAGAGGGGAGATTGTTGCATCATGCTGCTGGAATGAAGGAGCAGAGCGGACATATTGATCATCAGGCTTTAACAGCTAACAGGTTAACTAGTCAGACTAGGAGGTGTTTTCCTGGACTGGAAGTTTACTCACTGTTTGATGTCGATCCCAAACATCTTTTCATTAAAATACAAACTATTCCAGCAGGAGGTGAGGAGAGCCTGGCGGCAGCAGAGGGCAGGACCCTGATGGAGGTCAAACTCTCCGTTAATCGTTTTAACTCGGCTCTGCTGGAGGAACTCCTCTAGAACATCTGGAGAGGATTCACAGAGGAGGACGGTTCATAAAGTGAAGAAGATGGACGACAGTGAGCATCAGACTGTTAGACACCATCAGTGTCTTTGGTCAGAGGCCTCATCCCATGGAAGACGGACCTCTACAGGACTAGGGGCGGAGCTAGATGGGGGGCCAGCCAATCATTGGCCACCCCTGCGGCCACCACAACATTTATATTTATGCCACATTCCTTCTAACACATATGGTGGCAGTTATACTCTCAAGTGGAATATTCAAAACATTTTAATTTTTTGTGGTTAATTCTGCCCATCAATATACTAAGATAAAAGATAAGTACAGAATTAACACTCTTTTCAGAACTACATTTAGTGTTATATGGGGTAAAATGATAAAAAATAAAATGTGTCTGCAAGTCATCTTGGAGTCTTCAGTGAAATCCCAGATGAATAACTATTTTAGTAAAAACTTATTAAATAATTTATGTAGATATATGTGCTTGTAAATATAAATTTTATGCAGAATGATTATTGATAAAAGTAGGTAAGTAATGAAATGGAAAAGATGTTCGACCCAGAAATCAAACCACAAAGAACTTTATCCAATCTATCGTTTAGCATGAATGTTTAAATATCTGCGTCTATTTGTTAGCAAAGGCTGCAGGAAAGTATAGTTTCTTTATTTTAAAAATGTGGAGGTTTTGCTTGTTAATTTTCCTGTCGGAACAGTTTAGATTGATTCTGCTGTTTTTTTTAAATTTTTTTATTTTATTTAACAGTGTCCTGTCTGACGATGTGGGAATAACAATAATTGTCTTGAAGCCAACAGATTTGGCTTTCACAAGTGGAGCAGTCCGGCTATCGCCATAGTGTTCCGCTTAATTCATGCATATAAATAGCCCTATTATTCATGCAGGGAGTATGACAGATTATAGGGACAGTGCAATGTAAGTAGAGCAGGAAAGGAAGAAATATGAGAAAAGATGAAAGAAAGAGGAGATAAAACATTTGCTTCATCACCTGCAAAGAGATGTAAAAAGAACAGCACAACCAACGGATTTAAGAGATCCAATGACCCTGAGCTTCTGGCGTCTATCCACCGTCAGCCACCCCTCGGTGTACATTGGTTACTGTCTGGCCACCCTTATAAAAATGTTGTGGCTACGCCTCTGCTGCTGCTGGAGATCAATCCAGCCGACAGCATCAATATTAGCTCATTAAAAAAAACTCCCCAGGACTTACTGCAACATTTCATTTCATTCCACAAATATTTCCATTATTAGAAATGTTTGATCAGAAAAACTAATAAACCATTTATTAAAACCTCCTTCACTGATACATGCTTTCATTTAAACTGAACTTTATTAAATAAACATTGATGAAAATCAGCATAATTTAACAGCGATAAATGACGACAGTTAAATGTCTCTGCTTTAGCTCCATTTAATGCTTTAAAGTTTATTTTATTGTTATTCATTCATTACAGCAGCTTTTCCTAATCAGGTCTTTCTTTGCCTTTTCCTTTTTTCTAACTTTAATCTCATTGGTTATAGTAAAACGTCACCAGGAAACGTCGTCACGCATGTCGTGGACCAATGGGAGGCGACCTCAGTCAGAGTTCAGCTTCCATCACGTTTCGTGGACCAATCATCCAACAGTGCGTGGCTTATTGTGGGCGGGGCTAAGCGGTGCCGGTTAGATCAGAAGAACAGAAGTTAGGTACCGGAAATGAAAACGCCTCCTTTCACAATAAAAGCATGTTTTTCTTCTTTCTAATGAAAATAAAGTTTTGTGGCTTCATTTAGAACCCAGATCACGTCATCACTTTAAAGTCTCCAGCTGCTGCTGTTTTATAAAGGTTTCCAGGTAGAGCTGCGCAATCATTCTCCGCCCATGCTCGCTGTGGTTTCAGGCTAACCGGATGTGCTGTGTCTAAATATGGTCAGCCTGACGGCAGGTTTCCACCGGCTGCATGTTGGCTGGATCCAATGAGATGACGCCGCGTTCTGGGCCTCAGTCCGCCGCTGATAAAGGAGCCTAAAGTCCTGGAGGGACCGCCTGCTATCAGTTCCGCTTAGAATCCTCCTCAGGAAGCCCAGAACAACCGCTTCATCTGGAGAAGGTAAGCTCCCGCTCCGCTTCCGGTCAGCTAGCTACTCTCCTGCCTCTACTTGAGCTCCTCAGTCCCGCAGAGGCACTGGGGAAACCTCGCTCACTGCAGCCGGATGTCCTGGCTGCTGCTTCCCGGATCTAGAGCTGAGCGCTGGGTTAAAAACTTTCCTCCATCAGAGAGAGGCCAGCTGCTGCCTGCGGGAGCAGCCATGAACCCCCAACACACACACACACCTGGATGAACCCCACCTGGATGAACCCCACCTGGATGGACCCCACCGGGATGGAACCCCACCTTGATGGACCCCCAGTAATCACCACCTGGATAGACCCCCACCTGGATGGACCCCCAATAATGCCTACCTGGATGGACCCCATCGGGATGGAACCCCACCTTGATGGACCCCCAGTAATCACCACCTGGATAGACCCCCACCTGGATGGACCCCCAATAATGCCTACCTGGATGGACCCCATCGGGATGGACCCCCCCACCTTGATGGACCCCCAGTAATCACCACCTGGATAGACCCCCAATAATGCCTACCTGGATGGACCCCATCGGGATGGACCCCCCACCTTGATGGACCCCCAGTAATCACCACCTGGATAGACCCCCACCTGGATGGATCCCCAATAATCCCCACCTGGATGGACCCCCAATAATGCCTACCTGGAATGACCCCATCGGGATGGACCCCCCACTTTGATGGACGCCCAGTAATCACCACCTGGATAGACCCCCACCTGGATGGACCCCCAATAATGCCCACCTGGATAGACCCCCACCTGGATGGACCCCCAATAATGCCCACCTGGATGGACCCCCACCTGGATGGACCCCCCACCTTGATGAACCCCCTATAATCATCACCTGGATAGACCCCCACCTGGATGGATCCCCAATAATCCCCACCTGGATGGACCCCCAATAATGCCCACCTGGATAGACCCCCACCTGGATGGACCCCCAATAATGCCCACCTGGATGGACCCCCACCTGGATGGACCCCCCACCTTGATGGACCCCCTATAATCATCACCTGGATAGACCCCCACCTGGATGGATCCCCAATAATCCCCACCTGGATGGACCCCGAGCTGAATGGACCCCCAATGCCCCCCATGTGGATGGACCCGTTAAATGCCACTAGCTAACAGCTAGTTAGCTAACTGCAGTAAATGAAACATGTCAGCGTTCTTTACTCTGAACCTGTGGAGCCAAAGTCGCTGTTATGCTAGAATGAGGCTAAACTTTGACTCCATCTTTATTGATTGAATCACTTTAACAGAAGCAGCTGGTTTTTCTGTTTGACTGACAGCTGATGATTAGCCTAGTAAACTAGCCCCTCCCACCAGCGGACAAAATCATTTTCCCCTGCAGTGTTTTAGCCTCGATCGATGCCCCAGGCCCTAGAACTGGCGGGCCAATCACAACGCAGAGATGTTTAGAATGTCTGGATGCAAAGTGGGCGGGGTTTAGAGGGCGTGACGACAAAGATGTGCGACGCTGGAAAAAGCACAACAAGGAAGATGGAAGCGACTATTGAACAGTTCTGGTTTAACTCAGATTTGGACTCAGTTCTGGAAGGATGAGACTTTGGGTTTCCATTGAAACGTGAGCAGGAAGAGGCTCTAGCATCATTCATTTTTAAGAAGGACATGGTGTGAAAAGCAACAGGTTGATCTCATCAACGATTTTCAGATGTCTCATTCATCAGGGACCAGAATACATTTTTAATCTCACATTTAGTGTGTTTATCAGGCTAGCTGATGACATCATTTCCTGTTTCTGATTGGCCTGAAATGTTTTTGTTTGGTTGCAGCTCATCATGGCAGTAAGGATCGGGACCCTGGTCGCTCTGTCCTCCCTCCTTGTCGCCCTTCTCTCCTCCTCTACAGGTAATGATCCTTTCACAGAAGGGGCTCCTGGTGGGACCCCTACCAGGCTGATCTGGGGTCAGCGGGGCCCTCAGCCCCCCAAGCCCTCAGTAACCGTGCTCTCTGTGTCTGTAGAGTCTGTGGCCGTCATGTCGGTCGACCTTGGGAGCGAGTGGATGAAAATGGCCATAGTGAAACCTGGAGTACCGATGGAGATCGTTCTCAACAGGTGAGCAGGAAGCGTCTTCATGGTGGTCAGGGGAGAGCAGCTTCTGCAGGTTCCAAACTGATTCCAGATCAGCTGAAACGCTCTGGCTGTGTTTGCAGGGAGTCGAGAAGGAAAACGCCAGCAGTGGTGTGTCTGAAGGAGAACGAGCGACTGTTTGGAGACAGCGCTTTAGGAGTGGTAAGATGATCTGAGTCTGATTCATCATCCTGGAGCATCGCTGATTCCCACCTTCATTCATCTCACCTTCTCCTTCAGTCTGTGAAGATTCCCAAGACGGTCTATAGACATCTCCAAAGCCTTCTGGGTAAAAAACGGGACAACGTCCAGGTGAAGGTCTATGAGAAGCGCTTTCCTGAGCATCAGCTGCAGGCCGACCCAGTGAGGGGAACGGTTTACTTCAACAGCTCTCAGTGAGTCCTCCTCCATCTCTGAGACGCAGCGCAATCAGGAGAGAAGAGAAAAAGCTCCTCCAGGGTTCCATTGAGATGTTTGTCCTTTAAGGAGAAGCTAGCTTTAGCTAGTTAGGCTTTAGTCCTCTTAGACGCGGGCGACCCGGGTTCGCCACGTGCCCCCCCTCTCATTCCCCCTTTCCTGTCAGCCTACTGTCCATAGAAGGAGCCAAATAGTCGACAGGAAGCTGTGACTGCTGGTCCTGGTTCTGACCCGTCTGAAGGTGAATCGGGCCTCAGCTCTCTCCTCATGTTTCATCTAAACCAGGGTTCCCCCAGGTCCTTGAAAAGTCTTAAAAGGCATTGAATTCTTCAAAATAAAACTAAGGCCTTAGTTGATATTAAAATGTCTTAAATCAGTCGTTCGTAGGTCTTAATTTTAAAACATCATAAATAGGATTATTTTTATTACGATTTATTTTTGTAATCTAAATAAAACATTAAAATTGACCTTTTTTATTAAAAAAATAAATGGCTCTCCATTATTGGTTCTGTCCCGATAGCGGAACCAATAAAAGCGTTGTTGCGGCCGGAACATTTGGGAGATGCACCATTAACTTTTTGTCTGGAAAATATGAGCAAGTGTAAATGTAACCAAAATTGTCTCCAGCCAAGAGTTTTCTCCACGACTAAAACCAGGGAACAAACATGAGGCTCAGTGGATTTATGCTAGAAGTCATTCAAGCTCGGAACGATGGGAATTAAGGCAGTGGAGTCGCACATTCGTCTCTGCAACGCCTCCACTTATCACCAAATCAAACATACTAAGAAAACCATACAAAGAAAAATAGCTGCAAAAACGACTTAGCACTGGTTATGTTGTGGCTTTAAAACTGATTTGTTTTACCTTCTAAAACTGTGAATTCTGTTAAATAATTGTTCAAATATATCTGTCATTTGTGTGTTTTTAGCTTTATTCCTTATTGGGAAGCTTTTCAAAACATTAATGCAGTGGTTTATGTTAAAATAAACCTTTGGGTTAAGTTGTCGCAAGCGGGTTTTGCTTCTGTTTCTTGTGAATTTAGTCTTAAATTTTTATTTCTAGTGGCATTAAAAAGTCTTTATTTTAACTTGCCTTATGCTGTAGGAACGCTGTAAGCTTTAAAGCTGCGTTCACACCAAACACAGCAGGAGCAGCTAGTTGACGTGCCAAGGCGCAGCAAAATGTCCTGCAGCGCGTTTTGAGCAGCAGGCGCGGTGCGTCTGAGCAGCTGAATCAGGTCATCGGGAGCGTTTAAGCATCTGACGCGCGCCGCAAACGCAGCTGCTGCTCGAGATGGAAAGATTTAACTTTAGCTGCTGGACGAGGCGCCGCATCAACCAATCAGAGAAGCTGATCTGGGAGCTGGCAGGGAGACAGACGCAGCACTGCTGATACAAAGCGCTATGATCACTCCTCTGAAACAGTTTATTAACGCCTAAATTAACTGAAAACGTAGAAACCTGCCGGCAGAATATGTTGGCTTTTATTATCCTGCTGCCTGCAGTTTGGATTATGAACATGGAAACCACCTTCCAGCTGCCGCGGCGAACAGCGTAGAGGCGACCCGGCCAGAGGCTGCTGTTGAATGGGATCCTACTGACAGCGCAGCGCTGGTATGTGGGGGTCTGAGCGGCTCTGACAGAAATAATATTGGAAGGCAGGATGGTAATCTGGATGAACTGACTGAACTGATTAAGTTTTCAGGTGGATTTTCTCACTTAAAAACATATTAAAACTACTTTATTCCCACTGATCACAGCAAATACAGCTGCAAGGCAAAGAAAGGATAGAGTAGCTCCGCCCAACACGCGTCAGACCCACTTTTGCAGCGCGCAGCCAGAGCAGCAAAGCTGCTTCAGCCGCGCGTCAGAACTAACTGGTACAAGCAGCTAAAAGGAAGCAGCAGACGTGTTTTTGCTGCTCCTGCTGCGTTTGGTGTGAACGCAGCTTAACAGCTGGTCATGCAGCAGGCTGGATGTGGATGTTGCTATGACAACCTGGTCTGGGCTCAGTGGAATTGGCCAAGACAGGACCTGATCAGAACTTTAGTCTGGGTGCAAGTTTGAAACATAGCGGCTGATTTCCTGACAGATTTCTGTAGATTATTAACCTATAATCCTGAATAACGAGTAATTTTCTTTGCCTCGGGTTCTGACTCTACCGCCCCCTGCTGGAAAAACATGTGATTCCCTTATTGAACACAACCAGTGGGCTGCTATGGTTGTCACGGTGACAGCTGGTTCAGGTTTTATAACTTCTTCTCTCTCTCTGGCAGAGAGATGCGTTATTCCCCGGAGGAGCTGCTGGCCATGGTGCTGAATTATTCCCGCGGGCTGGCTCAGGACTTTGCAGGTCAGTTTACCCGACATCTGTTATCATTTTTGTGAAGCCAATCGGAGCGTCCAGAGGTAGACGTTTTTCCTCTTGTCCTTCTGTGAAATTCCCAGAACAGCCAATCAAAGACGCAGTCATCACCGTTCCAGCCTTCTTCAACCAGGCAGAGCGGAGGGCAGTCCTGCACGCTGCACAGATGGCCGGCCTAAAGGTCCTCCAGCTCATCAACGACAACACGGCTGTGGCCCTAAATTATGGCGTCTTCAGAAGGAAGGACATCGATGGCACGCCCAAGGTGACCCAGCAGTATCCGTTTACTCTTCCTCTCCCTGATCTGGTCCTGTACGGCTCTAAACGACTGGACCCTTACCTTTCAGAACATCATGTTTTACGATATGGGCTCAGGCAGCACCACAGCCACCATCGTCACCTACCAGACAGTGAAAACCAAAGATTTTGGTACCCAGCCTCAGCTACAGATCCAAGGAGTCGGGTGAGTTGGGTCTGAAGTAGTGTTGCACCGATACCATTTTTTGGCCCTGATACCAATACCTGATACCTGGCTCTGCAGAACTGGCTGTTACCGACATCATACCGATACCATCTGTCTGAGATTGAGGTGTGGTGTGTGTATGAAGAACTTCATACTGCTTGGATATAAAATAATTGCCATCATGGCTTTGTCAAGCTGCTGCCTACCTTTGTGAAGCAGGAAAAAGACTAAAACTAAGTGAATCCAGTAGAACTTTTTATTGCCTACCTGGAATGACTGACAATAGTTGAATAAACTTTTAGCTCTCAAAATGGTATCGGTGCCCTATTGGTTGGTACTCGCAAATACCGATACCACCATTTTAGTGCTGGATCGGGTCCCGATGCTGGTATCGGTGCAACACTTGTCAGCTCTGCCTTCACACAAACTAAGGTTCTTCTTCTGGGTGCAGGTTTGATCGGACTCTGGGGGGCTTTGAGATGGACCTGCGACTGCGAGACTACCTGGCCAAGCTGTTCAATGAGCAGAAGAAGAGTCCAAAGGATGTGAGGGAGAACCACCGGGCCATGGCCAAGCTTCTCAAAGAGGCGCAGAGACTGAAGACAGTGCTGAGTGCAAATGCTGACTTTATGGCTCAGGTGAGCAGAACAAGTCCTGCAAAGACATACATGAGGCTCAGAGACACGTCTGGAAAACGCCAGGGCTCAGTCTGGAGAGTAAATGAAACATCATCAGGTCTCATTTGATGCTTGAACCCCAGTCGGCCTCAGCAGATGGCCACTCATCTGATCCAGCAGCACAGCTGATATTTCTCTCCAGGATGGAGTCACAGCCAAACAGGAACAGACCAGATGAAGCTACTATGAGAAAAAGCAGAGAGAGCATGCTTGTAGCAACAGTGGAGAGGAAAAACTCCCTTTTAACAGGAAGAAACCTCCAGCAGAACCAGGCTCAGTGTGAGCGGCCATCTGCTGAGGCCCACTGGGGTTCAAGGAGACAGAAGCAGAGATACAAAAAGCAGCTGTAAAAGGCGGCCCCGTCCAGGAAACACACAGCCAGGCAGACGAGCTCCAAGGCAGCTCCCATGCCAGAGGATGAAGAGAGCACATCCACTCAGTCACGGTCAGAGAAACAGGACCACACTGGAAAACAGGCCGATCTCCAACATCTACAAACAAGGGTGTTGATGGAAGCAGCACAGCTGATGTTTCTTTCCTGGGTGACGTCACAGCCAAACAGGAACAGACGAGGCAAAGCTACTCTGAGGAAAAGCAGAGAGAGCAGAAGGTTAGAGATTGAACAAACAGATTCTGCAGAATAGGAGAACAGAGAGAGAATGAAGCAGAAAGATGAAATGGGGGTCCCTATGTCCTCCAGCAGTCTAAGCCTATAGCAGCAGAACTATAGAGATAGATCAGGATAAGCTGAGCCACCCTAACTATAAGCTTTATCAAAAAGGAAAGTTTTAAGCCTAGCCTTAAAAGTAGACAGAGTGTCTGCCTCACGGACTAAAACTGGTAGTTGGTTCCACAGGAGAGGAGCCTGATAACTAAAAGATCTGCCTCCCATTCTACTTTAGAAATTCTAGGAACCACTAGTAAACCTGCAGATTGAGAGCGAAGTGCTCTGTTAGGAACATAAGGAACAATCAGATCTCTGATATCAGATGGAGCTTGGCCATTTAAGGCTTTATATGTGAGAAGGAGGATTTTAAATTCTATTCTGGATTTAACAGGAAGCCAATGAAGAGAAGCCAGGATAGGAGAGATATGATCTCTCTTTTTAATTTTCATCAGAACTCTGGCTGCAGCATTTTGGATCAGCTGAAGGCTTTTAACTACAGTTTGTGGACTTCCTGATAGTAAAGAATTACAATAGTCCAGCCTTGAAGTAACAAATGCATGGACTAGTTTCTCAGCATCACCCCTGGACAGGAGATTTCTAACTTTTGCAATGTTCCTCAGATGAAAGAAGGAAATTCTAGAAACCTCTTTGATCTGGGATTTAAATGACAGGTCCTGATCAAAAATAACACCAAGATTTTTTACTTTATTATCTGAAATCAGTTTAATCCCATCCAAATGAAGTGACTGGCTAATCGGCTTCTTTTTCAGAGACTCTGGTCCAAAGACTATAACTTCTGTTTTGTCTGCATTCAGAAGCAGAAAGTTAAGAGTCATCCAGGTTTTTATGTCTTCAGACATGCCTGTAATCTATGTAATGGGTTAGCTTCATCTGGATTATAGACAGATATAGCTGGGTATCATCAGCATAACAGTGGAAATTAATCCCATGCTGTCTAATAACTCTACCAATTGGGAGCATGTATAAAGTAAAGAGAATTGGTCCTAGCACTGATCCCTGTGGTACTCCACAGGTAACCTTTGAGCGTGTTGAAGATCTATCATTAACATAAACTGAATTCGATCAGATAGATAAGATTTAAACCAGTCTAGTGCTGTTCCTTTAATTCCAACAAAATATTCAAGTCTTTCTAAAAGAATATTATGGTCAACTGTATCAAATGCAGAACTAAGATCCAACAGGACGAGCACAGATACGAGTCCATTATCTGAGGCCATGAGAATATCATTAGTGACTTTCACCAGAGCTGTCTCAGTGCTATGATGAGCTCTAAAGCCAGACTGAAACTCTTCAAAAAGTTCATTATGGTGTAAGTGGTCGCAAACTTGTTTGGCAACTACTTTCTCAAGAATTTTAGATCAGAAAGGAAGATTGGATATAGGTCTATAATTGACCAAGTCATCTGGGTCAAGAGACGGTTTCTTAAGCAGAGGTTTAATTACAGCAACCTTAAAAGCTTTAGGTACATATCCCTGTAACAGAGATAGATTAATCACATCTAAAATGGAGGAGGAGATCAAAGGGAATACCTCCTTAAATAACCTGGTTGGAACTGGATCTAACATACAAGTTGAAGGCTTAGATGAAGACAATAATTTTGCTAATTCAGAAAGTTCAACTGGATCAAAGCAGTCTAAACCCGGTTCAGATTCCATGACTACCTCAGGTACAATCGCGGATAGAGGAGTGCTTATGATCTTATTTTTAATAAGATCAATCTTATTTATAAAGAATCCCATAAAATCATTGCTGCTAAGAGCAGGTGGAATGGACGGTTCAACAGAGCTATGGCTCTGGGTGAGTTTGGCAACTGTATTAAAAAGAAATCTAGGATTATTCTTATTCTCCTCTATTAATGAGGAGAAGTATGCTGCTCTTGCTTTACAAAGGGTCCTCTTATACAGCAGTAAACCATTTTTCCAGACTAGGAAGGACTCCCTCAGGCCTGTGGAGCGATATTTTCTCTCCAGTTTCTTAGCATTTTGCTTCAAAGTACGCAGCTCTGCATTAAACCAAGGAACCAGCTTTCTATTTTTAATGGTTTACATTTTCAAAGGAGCTGCGTTGTCTAATGCAGTATGCATCGAACTAGTAACCCCATCAATAAAACCATCAACCTGTGAAGGGGAATAGTGTGTCTGAGGTTTCCCTCAGGTCTTCCTGTAGGACAGAGACACTGCTAGTCTGTAGAGGACATGTATCTACGGCTCAGGACTGAACAGGATTCCTGACCTTCTTTCCTCTTCCTGCAGGTAGAAGGATTGATGGACGATATAGATTTCAAAGCCAAGGTCACCAGAGTGGAGTTTGAAGATCTGTGTGCTGATCTCTTTGAACGAGTCCCTGGACCGGTGCTGGACGCCCTCACAGCGGCTGAACTGAAGCTGGTCAGTGAGTGCTGTGGATCCAAACTGCACCGTTTCTGTCCAACTCCACGTCTCTCCCTCTGTCCCTGTCAGAGGTCGTCTCTGATTGGCTGAACTCGCCGTGAGGCAAACCCTTTGATCTAGCTGTGACTGTAGGATGTTTTTCTGTCCACAGGAAGATGTGGAGCAGGTGATCTTAGTGGGTGGAGCCACACGTGTTCCCAAGGTCCAGGAGGTGCTGCTGAAAGCTGTGGGGAAGTATGTGCCGGCCGAAACCGTCTCAGTGGATCTGATTGGCTGTGGAGGTCTGATGTGGTTTTGCTTGCAGGGAGGAGCTGGGGAAGAACATCAATGCTGACGAGGCGGCGGCGCTGGGGGCCGTGTACCAGGCAGCGGCCCTCAGCAAAGCCTTCAAGGTCAAACCTTTCCTGGTCCGGGATGCGGCCATCTTCCCCATTCAGGTCTGAGCTGCTCCAGATCCAACTGGCCTTCGCTCTAGTCTCATTGATTGAATGCATTTAAAGAGAACTTCTTGATTGAAAACCTTTCAGCGCTTTTATTTCCAGAAGATTCTCTGTCCTTTGCTGCGTGCAGCTTTAGCCTGACCTGCTGAGCTGGATGGTTTGTTCCTTCAGGTGGAGTTCAACCGGGAGGTGGAGGAAGAAGAAGAAGGGATCAAAGTCCTGAAGCACAGCAAGCGCATCCTGTTCCAGAGGATGGCGCCGTACCCCCAGCGTAAAGTCATCACCTTCAACCGCTACACTGACGACTTCACCTTCAACATCAACTATGGAGACCTCAGCTTCCTCAGCCAGGAGGACCTCAGGTCTGCTCCGCTGGGCTCGTCCACTTTGATGTTTCTCTCAGACTCGGTCAGTAATTTCCCAGCATGCCTCCTTTTCCCAGTGTCTTCGGCTCGCTGAACCTGACTACGGTCAAGCTGTCTGGAGTGGGCGAGAGCTTCCAGAAGCATGCAGACGCAGAGTCCAAAGGAATCAAAGCTCATTTCAACATGGATGAAAGTGGAGTCCTGCTTCTGGATCGGGTCAGTTCCTCTACTGTAAACGGGTCTGAGGGCCAGAATGACCCAGAACCTGATCCGGGTGGTGTCTGCTCACTGGAAGCACAGTCATGGCTCTTCTGTGAATGTTTGCTGAAGGTGGAGGACTGAGGTCTTTCACTGAACTGAAACCTTCATGTTCCTGCAGGTGGAGTCCGTCTTTGAGACCATTGTGGAGGAGAAGGAGGAGGAGTCCACCCTAACCAGTAAGCATGAACAGGCTAGACCCAGTTAGCATTAGCATCATCTGCATCCAGTTTATATGAACATATTAAGCAGCAGGTTAACCTGGGGCGTGTTAGCGGCCCCTACAGCATCAGGACAAAGGAATCAGGGTACCAGCTGCCATAACACTGTTGCTATGGAGACACAGCAACTCCACTGCTGATTGGATTAATAACATCCTGAGAAACCAGATGTTCGTTAAGGCCCAGAGGTTGGGCGGCCGGTCGGTCCAGGGGGAGCGAGGGAGGGTGTGCGGTTCCGGGGCCCGGAGGGGGGAGGTCCCTGGGGTGCAGAAGGTGGGCAGGAGGTCCCCGGGTCCAGAGGGTCGGCGGTCCTGGGCCCTGAGAGCAGGACCACGGGGCGGGCGGGTGGTACCGATGTTTCTGGCCGTTCTTTCTTTACTGTGTTTTGTTCTGAGGTTTTGGTGAAGAAGCATAGCTGAGATCAGAGGATCTAACTGGACTTCCAACAGAACCGACCCTCTGGCATCAATGCTGGACCTGCTGTAGAACCGTTCATTCCAGACTCATGTTCTCAGAGGTCTCCAGGTTCTGGAGGTCTTTCTAATCCAGGTTTCTTTATTCCAGAGCTCGGCAACACCATTTCTACCCTGTTTGGAGGAGGATCCTCTGAGCCCAGTCCCAATGCAACAGAACCAGTCCAGGTAGGTGACCCCCACTCCAGGGGGCTCCCAAGAGGAACCCGGACCAACGGTTCTGGTTCGGAGGAGGAACCCGGACTGACTGTTCTGTCTTTGTGTTCAGGAGGAGGAGGAAGTTCCTCCAGAGTCGGGGAAGGAGGGCAGCGAGGGCCAGAAGGACCAAGAGAACCAGACCAAAGATGGTTCATCAAAAGGTGCCGATGAGGAGAAGAGCCCAGAGAACCCAGAGGACACGGCCACCAGAACCCAGGCCCCGGTAAATGGTTCCCTCCCACCATGATGGCCCGGTTAGCAGGGCTTCAGAACCGTGTTTGGACCTCTGCTGCAGCTGAGAAAAATGTGGTCTTCACTCAGGAGGAAAAAGGTGGAGAGAAACCTGAAAGCGTGGAGCCTGAGAAGAAGGCCAAACCTCAGAAAAGAACCAAGATCTCTGAGGACGTCTCTCTGGAACTGGTCCTCAACGACGTGATGGACCCCACAGCAGAAGAGCTGCTGTCCTCCAGACAGAAGTAGGTCTGCTAAGGTCTCTGTTCTTCCGTGGCGACGCCGTCGGTTCTGTGGAACCAACGCTTTGGGTCTCCTCAGGTTACAGGATCTGACCAACAGAGATCTGGCCAAGCAAGAAAGGGAGAAGGTCCTGAACAGCCTGGAAGCGTTCATCTTTGAGACGCAGGTAAGCCACCGATGCTGAAGGAGCACAGACCTGAACCCAAACGGATCAGAACTGAACTAACTTAATGTCTGCTTGATGTGAGCAGGACAAGCTTCACCAGGAGGACCACCAGCAGGTGATGACGGAGGAGGAGCTTCAGCAGATCCTGGGCCAGCTGAGGGAAGCGTCTGATTGGATGGATGAGGACGGCTACCGGGCTGGAACCAAGGAGCTGAAGGAGAAGCTGTCTCAGCTCAGAGGGCTCTGCAGGGACGTCTTCTTCAGGGTGGACGAACGCAGGAAGTGGCCCGAGCTCCTCAACGCCCTGGACAGCCTCCTCAACACCTCGGCCTTCTTCCTCAGGTCAGCGCCCCGCCGGACCTCCATCCGGGTCTGACCCCATCTTTCAGGTTCTGTTCAGAAGTTTGATCGCTCGGAGAAAGAAATGCGATTATTTAATCTCTAGAAGTCGGTTCTGAAGGTCCACTCGTCCAGGTTCTAGATGACCCGGTTCTGATGGATCTGCTCCAGCTTTCTCCTCGCTATCGGTGGAGATCAGTTATCGTGGGGAAAAAGTATTCAACTATTCATCCATGTTAAATAAACAGATCGATGGATTTCACTCAGTCGGCACATTTATTCATATCTTTGCAAAGAGGGAACAGTCATCATGAAGCCCTCTTGGCAGCAATCTGCCCTGTTCTGCCTGGGCAGTGTTCATTCCTCCTTAATTACAACAATGGAAAGCAGTCAGAGTCATAACAACTTACACACACTTTGGTTAACAGTAACATGTTATGAATAAACCTTGAGAAAGAATCTGGTTTGTTATGGGAAGAAGCTCTGTCTGGGGTACAAACACCATCCTGCAGGGAATGGAGCGGCCTTGAGAGAGAAACAGACAGAGTAAAAACTTTTATAGTGAGTAAATATGATTAATAATATATGATGGAGAGATAAAAATGTTCCGACAACATCGGTCCTGCAACAGAAATCTGCTCGACCCCTCTGGGCGTCGGGTCGGCGGCGGTGGCTCGGCCCGTCATTGAGGTCTACTGTGGATGAAAGCAAGAAGACCCGGTTTGGTTCTGCTGAGATGTAGGATTCATTCACTCCCTAAAGGTTCTGTTAACAATCGGTACCTTAGTTCCACAGAACCTGCAGAACATCTGGAGAAGCAGATGTTTGATGAAATGAAAGCTGCTGGTTCTGCAGGAATGGTCTAGAGCAGAAGCTGAGCCTAGTCCAGGTCCGACTGGATTCTAGACGGACTCTGCTGGTTCTGAAGCGAGGACTGATCCTCTGTCATGGTCTGTGCTTTGGACTCAGCTGTGTCTCTCTACAGGGGCGCCAGGCTGATTCCAGATGATGACCAGATCTTCACAGAAGTGGAGCTGAACATGTTGGAGAAGGTCATCAATGAAACCACGGTAGGTGGAGCCACTGGAAGGGGGCGTGGCTTCCTGACCAGTTCTGGAGTAAAGCTCAGTAGTTGGATCAAAGTTCCCCTGAAGAAGGAAGGTCTAAACACCAAAAGTTTCTGTTCAGTTAAAGTTTGCTTCTTTGTTCTTCAGACCTGGAAGAACGAGACGGTGGCGGAGCAGGAGAACCGCTCGCCGCACCTGCGACCCGTTCTGCTGTCCAGAGATATTGAGTCCAAGCTGGCGCTGCTGGAGCGGGAGATGAACTACCTGATCAACAAGGCCAAGTTTGCCAAACCCAAAGCTAAAGCTAAGAACGAGACGGGCACCGACGCGGGCAGCAAGGCCAACGCTACGGCAGAAGAGGAGAAGCTGGCTCCTCCCACCCAGACAGGTGGGTCACCTGCAGAACCTCTCTGGTCTCCACCCCGTCCACACCTGACTGCAGAGGATGTGCTTTGTTTTCTACAGCAGAGAGCTCAGAGGAGCAGCCGCCGGGTGAAGCTCCGCCCACTGAGGAGAGTGCTCCTGACACGGCCTCTGACAGCCAATCACAGCCCTCAGAGGAAACCATCAGCAAAGGTTTGTTAGCCGCCATCTTGGTTCAAATGCACTCATCCCCACATGACAGGGATGGAAGAAAACCAGACTGAATGAGCGATGCGCTGACCTCCTAGTCTCCATTAAACCAGTCCGGTCCTGACGAGTCCTTCAGACCAGACTGAAAGAGGGCTACGCTGACCTCCTAGTCTCCATTAAACCAGTGCGGTCCTGACGAGTCCTTCAGACCAGACTGAATGTGGGCTACGCGGACCTCCTAGTCTCCATTTAAACCAGTCTGGTCCTGACGAGTCTTTCAGACCAGACTGAATGAGGGCTACGCTGACCTCCTAGTCTCCATTAAACCAGTCCGGTCCTGACGAGTCCTTCAGACCAGACTGAATGAGGGCTACGCTGACCTCCTAGTCTCCATTAAACCAGTGCGGTCCTGACGAGTCCTTCAGACCAGACTGAATGAGGGCTACGCTGACCTCCTAGTCGCCATTAAACCAGTCCGGTCCTGACGAGTCCTTCAGACCAGACTGAATGAGGGCTACGCTGACCTCCTAGTCTCCATTAAACCAGTCCGGTCCTGACGAGTCCTTCAGACCAGACTGAATGAGGGCTACGCTGACCTCCTAGTCTCCATTAAACCAGTCCGGTCCTGACGAGTCCTTCAGACCAGACTGAATGTGGGCTACGCGGACCTCCTAGTCTCCATTTAAACCAGTCTGGTCCTGACGAGTCCTTCAGACCAGACTGAATGAGGGCTACGCTGACCTCCTAGTCTCCATTAAAGCAGTCCGGTCCTGACGAGTCCTTCAGACCAGACTGAATGAGGGCTACGCTGACCTCCTAGTCTCCATTAAACCAGTCCGGTCCTGACGAGTCCTTCAGACCAGACTGAATGAGGGCTACGCTGACCTCCTAGTCTCCATTAAACCAGTCCGGTCCTGACGAGTCCTTCAGACCAGACTGAATGAGGGCTACGCTGACCTCCTAGTCTCCATTAAACCAGTCCGGTCCTGACGAGTCCTTCAGACCAGACTGAATGTGGGCTATGCTGACCTCCTAGTCTCCATTAAACCAGTCCGGTCCTGACGAGTCCTTCAGACCAGACTGAATGAGGGCTACGCTGACCTCCTAGTCTCCATTAAACCAGTCCGGTCCTGACGAGTCCTTCAGACCAGACTGAATGAGGGCTACGCTGACCTCCTAGTCTCCATTAAACCAGTCCGGTCCTGACGAGTCCTTCAGACCAGACTGAATGAGGGCTACGCTGACCTCCTAGTCTCCATTAAACCAGTGCGGTCCTGACGAGTCCTTCAGACCAGACTGAATGAGGGCTACGCTGACCTCCTAGTCTCCATTAAACCAGTCCGGTCCTGACGAGTCCTTCAGACCAGACTGAATGTGGGCTACGCGGACCTCCTAGTCTCCATTTAAACCAGTCTGGTCCTGACGAGTCCTTCAGACCAGACTGAATGAGGGCTACGCTGACCTCCTAGTCTCCATTAAACCAGTCCGGTCCTGACGAGTCCTTCAGACCAGACTGAATGAGGGCTACGCTGACCTCCTAGTCTCCATTAAACCAGTCCGGTCCTGACTAGTCCTTCAGAGTTGAAGGTCTCCACTGCAATATTCCACAAAACGGGCAATAGTCAAACTTTCTGATCAAACTAAGACTTCAGTTTATGCCAGCAAACAAACGGGAAACTCTGCGATGGCAGCCTGTAGATCAAAGCTATAGAGGAGGAGCTTTTATTTCTGGGTGGATCATCTCAATCAGTGGTCCTCCTATCTGTCAATCATTCTGGTGATATGTTTACATAAGGCCGTCTTACGTGTTCGTCCCGTTAGCTTTCTTTTTCTGCCTACTTTTAGGCATATATCTGTGGTGAGCTGCAGTTTCAGTCATTGAGGCTCACCTTTTTCACCGCGGTTCTTTGAAAATGGCAGACGATCAGAAGAGATAGTGTCTATGAAGTGAAGAAAAGAAAGGCCTCAGAAGAGGCAGATATATTCCAAAATGCTTTGCCCAGAGAGCTGTCCTCGCAAAGTATTATTGGATTTGCTGTCACAATGGCCTGCTTTCACCATAAGCTGTCGGGCAGCGACAGCTTATGGTGACAGCAGGCCGCAAAGATGGCGCAGGCGCCGCGCGGTGGACCAGCGGGGAAGTGATCATCTGTCCGAACGTTCAGGACGTTCAGACACAGCTACCTGGTATGCGCTATCAGAACAGCAACTTTTAAACAGAGCGGGCATGAGCAGAAATGGGCTCTCGCACGCGCATTTCTATTTTATTTGTTTTTTAAGTGGAGAGGGCAGGTCTTTTAAAAATTTAAGGGAGAAAACTAATTCAAAGCAGAAAAAAAATCAACCAGGAAAGAAGAAAAATCCCAAATGGACTTAATAAAGGTGCAACTTTCCTACGTCCCTCTTCTCCAGCTCTTTTCCAGTGAGGTTGTGAAGGTGGTTTGGCTTTAAATAGGGTTGAGAAGCAAAAATAGGAGACAGGGTGCTGCAGCTAGAGCACCCTCTGCTGGCCAAAAGGCTAACAGCAGCAGGTATTCCCAGCCTGTTTCTGCAGCATACAGCAGAGTTTCTTTATAGTTTTCATCTAATGCTTTGAAGCAGCTCTTTATTCTGGAGACGGACCTGTACTGTGGGACAAAGCCTGACTCGTTTTGCCTAAATCAAGTTCCTGGCGTTTTCTTGGTTCATGTGCACTCATTCCCACAGGCTACTGATGGGAGGAACATTAAAACTGGCAGAAAGACGAGGAAGGAACCAGAATGAAGGTAAAATCCACCTGCAGCTCCACAGACTGACCTTCTTCTTCTTCTCTGGTTCCTGTTTAGAGTCTTCAGACGGCGGCGCTCATGGGAACCACGTGGAGGACGAGTTATAACCACTGGACCTGGAAAACTTCTTCACTATTTATTGACTCCTTCTCAGCTCTTTGCCTTTTTTAATCGCCTCGTTTTTTGTTTTGTTTTTTGTTTTTTTGGCCCGTTTGTCCAGTTCTGACTCCATTCTAAGACCCCCCCCACCCCCCTGTCTAACTGGTTTTACTGGGACCCTCTGAAGCTGCTGCCTCTGGACCCAGAGAGTAAAAAGCCCGGTTTAGTCAGAGTCCTGAGCCAAAGTGCAGAGCTGCCATCTCCAGCCACCGGGGGCGCTATCACTTCATCACAAAGTTGAATAAAAATAGTTCAGAAGTAAAAAGAAGTAAATGTAACATTTCATCAGGATCCAGTCTGGTTTAAACCGGATCTTCAAACTGGATTACTTGAAGCCGTTCTGGAGCGTTGGGCGTGGACCTCATGGGTTCCATGTCAGTGGAGGAGGGGGGGTGGCACCGACTTGGTTCCGGTGCAGCACAGCTGTTGGACAAGGTTTGGTCTGACTGGGGAACCAGTGGGTGGACTGGTGTCACTGGTTTCACTCAGTTGGGCTGTAGGACGTTCCCCCTGATCGGGTCGGAGATCAGGACGGATTTTGTTCCAGAACCAGAAGAACTTTGGGTGGTTTTTCCTTTAATAAAGAATCTGTTTGAACCTCGTCTGTCCTGTTTGCTTTGAGGAAGCAGGACACCTGATTGGACGAACCAGCGAGACGTTAGAAAGGATGCTGACCTTAAAACTGGTTCTTTTCTGTAGAAGAACCAGTACCAGCCCTGTTTCACCTCTTGACCCACCAGAACCGGGCCTTGGGTCAGATCTGTGACTTTGGAGCGAAAAGACAAACAAGATTCTGATGATGATGAAAAGTTTGTTTGTGAATAAAGTTTTCTTTATTTGAATTGGCTGTTTTGAGTGTGAGTGGTTTGATTAAACGTTGGACAGGAAAAAAAAAAAAAAAAACAATAAATTAGAAAAACATGGAAAAGGATCCTGGGCGACTTTCACTTCTGCCACCAGAATAAACCCAAATAATAGTTCAAGAGATTCATTGAACATTTTTGGTTTGAGAGCAAAGCAATTAAACCAATTAGCGTATTGGCTCAAATATAAAACGAGTGTTTTTTTTTTTTTTTTTTGTTAAAAGTGATGTTAAATTGTTTGGTCATCTTATAATAAGGGTCTGACCAATTATACAGGCTGGCAGAGGTCTGGGGCCGCTACACCAACGCAGCAGTAGAGGGCGCCATTTTTTTCTCAAGCCAGTGACCTCACTGTGGCTGGAGTCATATTTCTATCACAACAGAGAAGACAAGGATGCTACAGATGGAGAGTTGCTGAACGGAGAGTCAGAAAAGTTCACAGACATTTGAGGCGGAGTTATGGCGCCAGTTTTAAAATAATGATGGACAGCGCAGCGCAGGCATCAAACAACCGCCTTTCTCAGGAAATATGGAGTTACAGAGAGCAATGCCAGAGGATGACGCATTCAAAAACACAGTCTGGAAAATTCAAACTGCAAAAGCTAATAAATACATAGCAGAGCTGCAAGGTGAGAGTGGGAGTGACGGCGAGCTGCAGGGTGAGAGTGGGAGTGATTGCGAGCTGAAGGGTGAGAGTGGGAGTGACGGCGAGCCGCAGGGTAAGCAAAGGAGTGACGGTGAGTCACAGGGTTAGAGTGGGAGTGATGGCGGGCTCCAGGGTTAGAGTGGGAGTGATGGCGGGCTCCAGGGTGAGAGTGGGAGTGACGGCGAGCCACAGGGTTAGAGTGGGAGTGACAGTGAGTGTGGGAGTGACAGCGAGTCGCAGGGTGAGAGTGGGAGTGACCGTGAGCCGCAGGGTGAGAGTGGAAGTTACAGTGAGTGTGGGAGTGACAGCGAGTCGCAGGGTGAGAGTGGCAGTTACAGTGAGAGTGGGAGTGAGGGTGAGCCGCAGGGTAAGCGTAGGAGTGACAGCGAGCAGCAGGGTGATATTGGAAGTGACAGCGAGCCGCAGGGTGAGAGTGGGAGTGACGGTGAGCAGCAGGGTGAGTGTGGGAGTGACGGCGATTTCCAGGGTGAGAGTGGGAGTGACGCGAGCTGCAGGGTGAGAGTGGGAGTGATTGCGAGCTGAAGGGTGAGAGTGGGAGTGACGGCGAGCCGCAGGGTAAGCAAAGGAGTGACGGTGAGTCACAGGGTTAGAGTGGGAGTGATGGCGGGCTCCAGGGTGAGAGTGGGAGTGACGGCGAGCCACAGGGTTAGAGTGGGAGTGACCGTGAGCCGCAGGGTGAGAGTGGAAGTTACAGTGAGTGTGGGAGTGACAGCGAGTCGCAGGGTGAGAGTGGCAGTTACAGTGAGAGTGGGAGTGACGGTGAGCCGCAGGGTGAGATTGGAAGTGACAGCGAGCCGCAGGGTGAGAGTGGGAGTGACGGTGAGCAGCAGGGTGAGTGTGGGAGTGACGGCGATCTCCAGGGTGAGAGTGGGAGTGACGCGAGCTCCAGGGTGAGAGTGGGAGTGACGGTGAGCAGCAGGGTGAGTGTGGGAGTGACGGCGATCTCCAGGGTGAGAGTGGGAGTGACGGCGAGCCGCAGGGTAAGATTGGGAGTGACGTGAGCTCCAGGGTGAGAGTGGGAGTGACGGCGAGCCGCAGGGTAAGATTGGGAGTGACGGTGAGCTCCAGGGTGAGAGTGGGAGTGACGGCGAGCCGCAGTGTGAGTGTGGGAGTGACGCGAGCTCCAGGGTGAGAGTGGGAGTGACGGTGAGCGGCAGGGTGAGTGTGGGAGTGACGGCGAGCTCCAGGGTGAGAGTGGGAGTGACGGCTAGCCGCAGGGTGAGATTGGGAGTGACTGCGAGCAGCAGGGTGAGTGTGGGAGTGATGGCGAGCAGCAGGGTGAGTGTGGGATTGATGGCGAGCTCCAGGGGGAGAGTGGGAGTGACAGCGAGCCGCAGGGTGAGATTGGGAGTGACGGTGAGCTCCAGGGTGATAGAGGGAGTGACGGCGAGCGGCAGGGTGAGTGTGGGAGTGACAGCGAGCCGCAGGGTGAGTGTGGGAGTGACGGCGAGCTTCAGGGTGAGAGTGGGAGTGACGGCGAGCTCCAGGGTGAGAGTGGGAGTGACGGCGAGCGGCAGGGTGAGTGTGGGAGTGACGGCGAGCCGCAGGGTGAGTGTGGGAGTGACAGCGAGCCGCAGGGTGAGAGTGGGAGTGACGGCGAGCTCCAGGGTGAGAGTGGGAGTGATGGCGAGCGGCAGGGTGAGTGTGGGAGTGACGGCGAGCCGCAGGGTGAGTGTGAGAGTGACAGCGAGCCGCAGGGTGAGTGTGGGAGTGACGGCGAGCTTCAGGGTGAGAGTGGGAGTGATGGCGAGCCGCAGGGTAAGCAAAGGAGTGACGGCGAGCCGCAGGGTAAGCGTAGGAGTGACAGCGAGTCGCAGGGTGAGCGTAGGAGTGATGGCGAGCCGCAGGGTGAGCATAGGAGTGACCGCGAGTTGCAGGGTTAGAGTGGGAGTGACTGTGAGAGTGGGAGTGATGGCGAGCCGCAAGGTAAGCGTAGGAGTGACAGCGAGCCGCAGGGTGAGCGTAGGAGTGATGGCGAGCCGCAGGGTGAGCGTAGGAGTGATGGCGAGTTGCAGGGTTAGAGTGGGAGTGACAGCGAGGAGCAGGGTGAGAGTGGGAGTGATGGCGAGCCGCAGGGTGAGATTGGGCGAGACGGGGAGCCGCAGGGTGAGAGTAGGAGTGACGTGAGAGTGGGAGTGACGGCGAGCAGTACGATGAGTGTGGGAGTGACGGCAAGCGCCAGGGTGAGAGTGGGAGTGACAGTAGCAATTGTCTGAGAGGAAAATGCAGGTTTCTGAGATGTTCTGTGAACAAAGTTCAGATTGAATTCAAGATGAAGTTTTAAAAGATTTCATTTAAATGTGTTATTAGTGTGGTTTTTTAATTTTCATTGTGCATTTTCACAAATCTTTTAATGCAATATTAAAATCAATGACATTGTTAGCACTAAAATATAAAATAGTTTGTGGTTTATGAGTCTTTTTTTTTCTTTTTGTTCTGTTCCTAAAAAAATGTTCCTGAAAAGAACGGGTGGTTTTAAAATCAGGGTGGTCCTATATCTAGGTCAGTACGGTACATTCAGTAAGATTATGGTTTTTTGCCTCAAAGGATTTAAATGAAAACATAAAGAGTATATAAAAGAGTGAAATAATAATCCAAAAGAGCAGAAAGTATATTATCACTTTACAATAATAAGAAACTAAGCTCTTGGGCTAAAAACTCAAAATCTTTTCACTGAAAATATTTTCTCTTGACTGAAAATGTCACAAAGCAGACGAAGAGGTCCTGCACATGAGGCGCAGCGGCAGCTGTTAGAGCTCGCTCTCATCCATCATTGGCTTTATCCTCTGCAGTGTGAGCGTCCTCCACCAATAATCTTTAGAAAGAGAACTTTAAAGGCTCTCCAGGAAGCCCTCCAGCAGGGGGAGACAACCAATCACCAACGGACGGACTCCTTCCCCACCGACCACAGGAGGACGGTCCGGAAGAGCTTAGGGCCCCACAGTTCTTTATCCCACAGAGAAGGTCCTTTCTCCTCCTGGATCTGCTCCACAAAGCGGCCATACCGACCGTCAGTTCACGGTGCTGTTGGACATTAAAGCTGCTTTTGGGAATCTGAAGTGGATCCACACCTGTTCGCCAAAGTCTCCATGGTGACAGCCAGGAGCACTTTCATTTGTCCCACAGTCTTCAACGCTTTCACTAGCTGCTCCTCCGGTCTTTGGTTT
This sequence comes from Cyprinodon diabolis, assembly GCA_030533445.1. NCBI lineage: Eukaryota > Metazoa > Chordata > Actinopteri > Cyprinodontiformes > Cyprinodontidae > Cyprinodon > Cyprinodon diabolis. The sequence continues at coordinate 46,087,586 of CM060072.1, read as the reverse complement.
GCAACCAACATAGACCAACCCTGAGATAAGAAGTCTGAGAACTGGTCTACAGTTGGAGAGGGACCATTCCCAAACTACACGTAGAAGTGGTTTTACTGCTTTGGGAAATGGGAAACAAAACTCTAAAGGTAGCTGCTTAGTAGAAATGGCCTTGGATTAATCTATGAACAGAAAGACGGTTGCTACTCCTCCACCTTCTGCAGAAGGTCAGCTTCAATCTTTTTAGGTACATTTTTAATGCGTTTGGAACAAACTGATGTCTGCCAAAGTTAGAGCTTTTTCAATGGCCTTCATGGCCACACCACAGGTGATGCAGTACTGGCACAAGCAAAAATATTTCACATATGAAAGTAAGAGCGGCCCGACAAATAAAAATGAAAAAGAAAACAACAGGAAAGAAGAAAGAAATGAGAGAAGAGGACAATATCTGTGTGCAGATGTTCACTCCTACTCCCACCCTGCTGTGTGAAACCATTTGCCCATCTGTTCACAGGACAACAGAACCAACGTTATCGGATTATTTATTGACTAAATCTAAATAAAACAAGTAGGGTTAGTCTAGATTTACGCAGAAACTGCTCAACATGATGGGTGAAGAAGAGGAGGAAAATAAACCAAAATAAACACGACGTCACCTATAAGCTACAGGAACATTGCTGTGAATTGACTGGTGTCAATAAAACCAATGACCTTAGGTCATAAAAAATCGTTATTGCTCATCTGATTTTTATAAAACTGGCTCAAATTAAAGATGAGAAAATGTCATGACATAGAAAAATGTAATTCCCCAGAAGATCAATCAGCAGAGTGAGAAGTGTATGTTTTACTGTTGAAGGGTAGAAGCTGCTGCGCTACGAAGACGCTTTCAGTCGACTTTGAGCTTCTGAATATTATTTCACACTGTTTCTTGGCATTGCTGTAGAGTCAATTTCTCCTGCTGACACCTGCTCACCCAGGAGGAGAAATCCTGTAAAGACTGGATACAATCAGCTGGTTCTGGTCAGCACATGAATTGCAGAAATAAACGAATCACCTTAATGGTGGCCACTTCATATCTCAGCTTTCAATGGTCCCGCCCACTGGCCCAGTTCACCTCATGGTGGAGTGATGATGTCAGTCCCAGTGGAGCAGAGGAGCTCAGGCAGCTGAAATGGAAAAACCAAAAAACTCTTTGTTCCTCTGGGAGAGTTTGTTTGTGACGGGGAAGGTAAGACAGAAACATTAGTGCTTAATGATAAAATGTCTACCACTTCAGATTCTATGGATTAACTGGATTAACTAACTAATATATTACTAATAAATATAGAATCTACCATTTTAATTAGCCGTCACAAGATACAATTACTCATTATGGTATGTTCAATGCTTTATGTATTTTCATGGCAAACTAGAGTATTTAGCTTATTTCTAGGATTTTTCACATATACAATTATTATTAATAGTTTTTAACCAATAAATTCACCATTGAGTTTTTTATATGGAGATTAACAAATAACCTTTATAATAATATATAACAGCCTCAAACATTTCTTATTAGTTTTCATGTTTCCATTCGGCTCAGACTGTCCAAACAATGTCTCATTTTACTTATTAAAATTTTTTTGGCTTTAAAAAGAACCGGTTTTGTTATATTCTTCTTGTGTAGGAGCCTCGACTGACTGTTTGTAATAAATATCCTGTTGAAACACCTGGACAACAGATTGAAGGACGGGAGGCGAAGAAGCTCAACCAGCTGATAAAGAATGTCGGCTCTGTTCCTCTAGAACCTCTGGAGATGAAGAAGATGATGGACAGCAGTGATCATCTTCTTCCTCAGACTGTTAAACAACAACAGGGCATCTTCAGTCAGAAGCTGATTCAGATCTGCTGCAGACAGACCTCTACAGGAGATCCTTCCTGCCTTCAGCACCTGGATAAAAAAAGCCTCAGAATTACAAACACATTTCATCGACCTTTAGATTTAGACTGAATCCAACTGTCAGAAGAATAAAACACATATTTACCAAACTATGGAAAGTCGGTGTTTCTGTCTCAGACAACAAAACCAGTTTCTTCAGGCGAGCTTTGGTGGCGCAGTGGTTAGCGCACACGACCCATGTAAGGAGGCCTAAAGGCTGATTGATACTCAGAAACCAGGTCGTCTACGTGTTTGTCACGGTGAACACAGAGACGCCCCCCGCCGCAGACACTCTGCTCCACCTCTCCAAAACTGTAGGTGACCGCAGACAGGAGGCCGGCTGTTTTTATTTTATGACCACATGTCGAAAAACGACTCGTGAAGTTGGACCAGCTAGCAGAGCGAGGTGCGTTAGACCGCTGGGACACTTTTTCCACCTGGATCTCCGCTCTTTTTGGCCCTCATGTCCCTCCGTTGTCGCACAAACTTGCCCCCACTTCCTCATCGCCTCGGCCGTATCTAGACCCACAGCTAGTTCCTGACTGGCGTTGTGGCGTGGAATAACGTAGCCCAGACCACGCTTCAATATTGGGCAGAAATCAAAAATATCTGTGAAAAGCTCACTGCGACACACTGCTGGGAGGATAACCAGGCCTTCAGTCCTCGACGTGGGTGACCTGGGTTTGAATCTGACCTGTGGTCCTTTCTCTCATGTCTCTCCCTCTCTCTCATCCCTCCTTTTAATGTCAGCCTGCTGTTCATAAAAATGAGCCACTAGTGAAGTAAAAACTCCAAAAACCCAACATTTTCTTCTCTAGCTTCCAGAGAAAAGGGTCTGATTCTTGAACCATTGACCTGGACTTTTCAACTTGGAATCAAATGAGCTGCTCTTGAAAGAGAAAGTCGGGGGAAACCACAGAGTGATGTCACGGAAGGTCCCACTCAGCAGAGCTCATATAGAGCGAGAGCGGAGGAAGCTCAGGCAACAGTAGAGAGTAAAAATGAAGCTGCAGCTCTTTGTCTTCTCGCTCCTCTTCCACGGTGAGTTTCCTTTATTTCTACTAGTTTTACTGCAAAACTTGGTTTTCTGAATGTTTTCTTTTGAACAGAGAAACGTACGGATTCAGATCTGAGTCCAGTTCTTTATGGTTTCACTTCTGATAGTTTAAACTCTCAGTGGCTCCTAATGATCAATTCCAGATTAAACTTGATGACAGTAAATCTAATCTGAAATGTTTTGTTTGCCGATAAACAACCCAAATATACGATGCTTTTATCAAATCATCTACAAGCAAATTGGTCAATTATAATTCAGCTTCAAAATAAAGTTTTTTGACACATTTCCAAATGTAATGCATTGGTTAAATTAAAGTTTTTTTAATAAAATCTGGCCTGAGCGACTCTCAGAACAGAACTGCTGAACTAGCAGGTGGTGCTTTGGTGATGAGGGGCCACATTTAGACCCGTTCACTTTACACAAATAAATATAAAATGTGGAAAACAAATGTTGTTTATAAAAAGCTCTGGCAGTTTTTATTAATAAACATATATTAACAGGGAGACTTTAAACGTGGAAAGTTGCATTAATCTGAACGGAGGTCAGTTTCAGCACAGGACTTTGTTCTCTATGAATGTTTTCAGATGAAGGCAGTGGTTTTAATTTAAATTTAGAAAATGTTTACCGGAGTTAAACTGTTCCTTAGAGTTACATTCTGAAATTATTCTAGGATTTCTATAAAACATTAGACATTAGGTGTTAAATATTCCCAAATCATCCTCATTTAGAAGATCAGACTTTCCAGATAAAGATCATTTTGCCGCTGTTTGTTTAAGGGGATTATCTTTAAAGGATTTCAGCAGCTTTAATGTGTTTAATGTTTCAGTGGGTCATCCCAGCAAGGCTGTTAGCATTAGGGAGATAAATCTGAAGGTCGTCAGCAAATCTGAAAATCCTGAAAAAAAACTACAGAAATCATAAATGTTTTTCAAAATGAGTCGTTATGAAAGCTGGATAGAATCAGCGTGCAATTAAAGGCCAAAGGTGGCGGCGAACAGAACCGCGGAAGAGCTGAATGTTTGGTGTCTGAAGATCCTTTCAGATGATTTCCTTCAAGAAATGAAAATATCTGGAAAACATTCGGCAAAATATAATATAAGCAAAATGGATGAAGCTTTGCCAAAGAACCACAGGACAAAAAACTATTCACTCTAAAGCGGAGGTCTTCAACAGGGGGTCCGTGACCCGTAGGGGGTCCTCAGAGGTACTGCATGGGGGTCGCAAAAGTTTTGGTTGATTAGACTTTTTTTTTTATATTCCCCCTGGACTTTTTTTGCCATTAATTGAAATGTCTTTAAATCCACATTAACATGAATTCAACACACTTTAATAAACAGATAAATAGAGGCAGAAGATGTCTCTCAGTCATCAATGCACACAGGAGCTCTTTCAAGCTGGGCACCGTTTCATTCATAACACCTGTCCCATCAACCAGGAATCAGAATCAGACTGTAATAATCCCAGGGAGAAATTACTATCGTTACATGACACTATATGAAATAGACTGACTATAGGACCAGTTTGATATTACACAATTTCATGCAATGTATATAAATAGGGGGTCCCCGCTCGATCTGGCCATTAGTTTGGGGGTCCTTGGCCTGGAAAACCTTGAAGACACCTGCTCTAAAGACATATAACACTAATGCTACATTCAGACCGCTAGCAGCAGTTAGTTTCCATGCAAAGTCAACGGTTGACGCGCATCAATGCACAGCAAAAGGTCCTGCAGCGTCTAGAGCAGCAGGAGCAGCAGGAGCATCTGAGGCGCCTCAGAAACAGCAGCTGCTGGAGTTGGAACAATATAACTTTATCTGCTGGACGCGCCGCATCAACCAATCAGAGAAGCTGATCTGGGAGCTGGTCACCAACAGTAGGGGAAAACCCCCAAGAGGCGAGCGGGCCTGAGGCAGCTGCTGCTGGGGATTCCCAGTGACAGCGCAGCGCCGGTATGTGGGGGTCTGAGCGGCTCCCACAGAGAAATAATCTTTGAAGGCAGGATGGTAATCTGGATGAACTGACTGCACAGACCATGTTTTCAGGAGGACTTTCTCACTTCAACATAGATTCTAACTACTTTCTACCCGCTGATCACAGCTAATGTAGCAAAGCTGCTCTCTGCATCGAACACAGGAGCATCAGACGCATCTGGACTCACTTTACTGGACGTCTGACCTTAATGATGAAGCAGCAGAAGCTTCTTTGCTGCTTCCAGCGCCGGCGCTCTGCGGCACCTTTTTATGTTCATTTTAGTGACGTTAATGTTTCTAAGCCAAATTCAGATATTTTACCTGCTTTCCTTTTATATCTTGTATACATGTTGACCTTATAAGCCGCTGATGGAGAGTATCAGTAGGCCCCGCCCACTGCTATTAAGCTGGCTTTCCAGACGGCGTCTGTTTCTCAGCCCACAGGAAAGAAAAACAGTCAGAGCCCCCGATCATCAGCCTACATCTCATCTGTTTGCTTTCACACCTGCCCCACTTTCTCTGTCAGCCTTCAGAAGTGGTCACAGTACTTCCTGTCAAAGCAGGAAGTCGGCAGAGGGGGGGTGCTCACTAGTAGTGTATCTTTTAAGGTCACACCACCTCCACCCGCAAAAACACAGACAGACAGGGGAACCGATGAGTCAATCTGTGGGAAAAAGCTTCACCTTCGGACAGGAAGCTCTCATTGTCCAACCTGCTGGTTTAACTGGTTCCAGTTCATGTTTGAATGCTGTGGAAAGCTGAGAAACGGCGTTAGAAATGCTCCTCAGGCACCAAGCCAGTGCTTCATGGAACTAAAGGTTTTCTATTGTGTTTTAGTTTCACTTGCAGAGAAGTCAGAGAACATGACTGTGCTGAGGGGCCAGACCGTGGATCTGAGCTGCTCCATCAGAGACGCTGTGCGGAGCAGCGTGGAGTGGAGGAACCCAAACAACGACATCATGTTCTTCAACAAACATTCAGGTGAATATTCCTGTGTGAACCACACCATCCCAAAACACCTGACAAACTGGATTCATTGGTGGGGTTTTTTTTTCCAGTATTAAGGGACAGACGCTACAGCATCACCAAGCTGTCCAACTCCCAGTTCTCCATCAGCATCTCCAACATCACCTTTAAGGATGGAGGCGTTTATACCTGCACACGATACGGAGACGTCCTGTCAGTGAAGACAGTCAGGCTGACCGTCCTGGGTGAGTTAGGCACCTAACCAAGCTTTCCTGCTCTGACCTTTGACCCTGACTTTCTCAGTGAATCAACATTCTGTCCTTTTTCTCATCTTTTCAAAGATTTTCCACGAATGTCAGTAATAAGAAAGGGAGCAGAGTCTGTTGTGAAATGCAGTGCGAAGGCAAACAACCACCCGCCCAACATCACCTGGAAATTTGAAAATGGAACCGAATTTAAATGTAGGTTGAAAAAGAAGGAAGACTTTAAGATTGAAAAGTGTTTTTGACTAAGAAGAAAAAATGAGACAAAGAGCATCTGAAGTAGGACGGCGGGAGAGGAACCAGCAGGAACCAGTTAAAACACGTTAATGGTAGAGATGTTGCTGATGAATAAACTCTGTTCTCCTCCACAGTTACTGGAGCCACACATAAGGAAAGCTACGCGTTTGTGACAGAGGCACATTTAGTGGTTTATCCCAGAGACGGCAGGGTGGTGGTGGAGTGCCTGGTCCACCACCCCGACCTGCACACCCCGCCTCTGATGAACTTTGTGAAAGTTGGGAAACAGAGTGAGTTCCTGTCCTGCCGCTTGTGGTATTTGTTGAAACCTGTTTCCAGTGAAGCACTTCTCCAAATAAGGGGGATCTGTGCGGAGGAGCGATGGTGCAGCTGCAGCGTCATAGAGCAGGAAAAGCTCGGGGGTTTTTCCCATCAGCTGCTCCATGATTCTGGCTCTAAGCTCTGAACTTCACTGACCAGAGAAACAGACTCAAACTGCTTCCTCTTTCTGTTCACCCAAAATACTTTGGTTTCCTCTTCTAGCTTAGAGGCATTTAATGTTTAGCAGCAATAAAACCGTCTTTATGATTTAACCCTTTCCTCTCTGACAGGTAAACAGCCCGGCTCCACCTCCGCCCCCCCGTCAGCCCGGCGGTCTGCGTCGGGGACGACGGCGCCGGCCTTCATAGGGAGCAGCTCAGCACCGCGCCTCACCCCCTCACACCTAAACACCCCCCCTCCTGCACCCAATGAGCCGCTCACTTCCAGTCAGCCCGGGACTGTGACCCCAGAGGACCCCGCTACATCTGGACGCCCCCCCCTCAGCACTGGTGGTACGAAGCAGTCCTTCTTTCTAAAGTATCTGCTGTCTGATCAAAACAGGCCTCAGAAGTTTTTTAAACGCTGTCCAGTTTCACTTCGCGGGGGGGAGGAAGTACCATGTTCCTCAAAAGTGGAGCCACGTAGTTGTTCAGGTTTTCACCATCAAAACTCCACAAACTTTGACATTTTCTGGCTGCTGTGTCAGTCACTGGTTTTTCTGGTGGACGCTCACTGGTTCCCAGACCAGAACCAGTCTGCCACCAGGGTGAACTATGCTGCTGGTTTCCATGAGGCTGCTGTTGTCATAAGCACATGGTTCGCTCAGTGAGCTTATTTTAGATCATCCTACCTGCTGATGAGTCACAGCAGTTTTCATCTCATTCAACAACATTAAGCTCCTCTAATTTATAAATGATGCATTTAACTCAAGCTGTGGGCTTTTGAGATGGAAAGTCTCTCTATTTAAAGCCGTCTGTGGGCTGTCATGTCACACCATCTATTTCCGACTCGATGCAGATGTTGTGAGTGCTGATCTGATACCCATACATGGTCATGGTTTCTTATACCAGCTGCTGTTTGCTTCCGCTAACGGAGTCTGAATCAAATCCCTTTGATCACTGATTTCAGCCTTTAGAGACGTTGAATCATTGAAAGGATCATTTCTGTTGTTCTGCAGCGCGTTTGTCCAACTCTACAAGTCCAGACCTGATATGGCTGATGAACGACACCAGCAGCAGTGAAACAACCACCACCTCAGGTAGGATGTTTACTGAGAGGAAGGAGAAATCTGGTGTTTGCTGACATCTAGTGGTGACAGTAGTTAACTTCCTGTAGAGCGCTTGTTTTACAAGCACTGAAGTTTCACTAGCTGAATTATTCATACACTCTTCATCCGCCACACGCCTTATATGGAACTGCTGGTCTGCAGCTCACTGAATGTTTTTGTTTTCTTTTAAGGTGATTTACCAGAGGATGTCACCTCATTTAATGCTACAGGGAAAAACCTCACAGGTAAGAACTTTTATTATCCATAAAAGTCCTGACTGGGTGGACTTGTAGTGAACTGTGATATGATGTCCCTTCCAGATTACTCTGACCCTGATAGGAGAACGGGCCGCACCCAGAACACGTCCCTATTAGTGCTGCTGGTCACGTGCCTGATCTTCGGCCTTCTGGTCGTCGTCCTTTTCTTTGCCATCAAGCTGAGGAGAGCACACATGGCCTGGAAGAGAGGTGAGCCGGGAACCCTGCAGCAGCTAGATGATGCACAGCGATACTTTCCTCTGCTTACAGACGCTTCTATTTACCTGGAAAAACATCTTACAGTTTTTATTGTTACAGAGAATGAAGACTCGGACCCATCAGAAGCCAGCAGCAAATCTAAAACCAGTCAGGAAGAGAAGAAAACCCAGGACCAGAGGAGGAGAGGTACGGTGGAGATCCCTCTGCTGGTCTAAGCCAGGAGTCTGCAACCTTTAGTCCAGCTAAATGAATATTACTTTTCATTAAACACACTCTCTTATTGAACTCCAGCTGCAGGAACTCTTTAGGATTGGAATTGAGTCATTTTGGCTCCGGAGCCACAGGGTGCCGACCTCTGACCTAACTGACAGCAGACGCCATCAGGCATCCTGAGGGGGGGATTCTTTCCTTAGATCAGGCTAATTGACATTAGAAGCTTTGAAAATGTGACGGGACTTTGGTGCAAAACGGTCTGCAGCGAATACTGTAGATAGGGTTAATGCCCCATATAGATATAAAACTTCCAGATTGATCTGTTCTTCTACAGTTCTAGCCTGTTCTGCTCTCTCTGGGCTGTTCTTAGAAACGTGGCTTCAGTTCCTCCCTCTTTTCATCACACAGGACTCTTCAACACGGTGTTTGCTCAGTACGCTGTGGAGGAGCCAGCAGCAGCAACCTCAGTCATCAACCCAAACGCCACGCCCGCCACAGCGCAGACGTCTCCTGGTCCGGTTCAGAGTGCAGTCAGAAGCGATATAAAGGAGACTTCGCTTTAATGCCATGAGATGATGACATCATTGACTGAGAAGCAGCAGGGGGCGGGGCCTCCGTTTATACTTGGAAACCTTATTATTGTGAAGATGATCCTTTATGGAGAATCCTTTTATAGAACTACTGCCATGTTGGTGGTTAGAATTAACCGTTCTGGAGACTTTGTGAATGTTACGTATAAAGGTGTCAAACTTTGAATGCCACATGAAAGTCAAATGAAGGCAGTTTGCTGTTAGAAGCAGGAAATCCTTTTAGTTTGAATGTTTCAGCTCTTCATCAGCCAGACTGAGGAAAACATGGATGCTTTTCTGTGTGAAGATGAAACTGATGGTGTTTATGACTAATAACTGCACCATGTCCTCTTCTTTTTAAACTGTCTGTTTTCACTGTTTACATCACAAAGAATGTCTATTTTTTTACAGCACAAATGTAAATATATGGTTTAATTTTGTACTAATAAATATTATTTTGCTAGAAAAAATTGAGCAGCATTTTTTTTCAATTCCTGAATGCTAACCATGATGATACATTATGGAACCCACTGTGTCCGAACGTCACATAGTGGCGTCACATAGCCCTATATAGGGCACTATGTAGTGGTCATTCCGCCCTAATCCCTATATAGGACACTATGTAGTGGTCAGTCCACCCTAATCCCTATATAGAGCACTATGTAGTGGTCATTCCAGCCTAATCCCTATATAGGGCACTATGTATTGGTTAGTCCACCCTAATCCCTATATAGGGCACTGTGTAGTAGTTAGTCAGCCTTAATCCCGATATAGGGCACTCTGCAGTGGTCAGTCTGCCCTAATCCCTACATAGGGCACTATGCAGTGTCAGTCCGCCCTAAGCCCTATATAGGGCAGTATCTAGTGGGCAGTGCGTACTAATCCCTATATAGGGCACTATGTAGTTGTCAGTCCACCTTAATCCCAAATAGGGCACTATGTAGTGGTCAGTCCACCCTAAATGCTTACGTATTGGTTAGTCTGCCCTAATCACTATATAGGGTACCATGTAGTAGTCAGTCAGCCCTAATCCCTATATTGGGCACTATGTAGTGGTTAGTCCATCCTAGTCCCTATATAGAACACTATGTAGTGGTAGGTCAAAATCCATTTATAGGGCACAATGTAGTGGTTAGTCCGCCCTAAAATCCCTATATAGGGCACGATTTAGTGGTGATTCCGCTTTAATCCCTGTATAGGGCACTATGCAGTGGTTAGTGACCCTTTTTCCCTATATAGAACACCATGCAATGTTTTTTTCCGCATTAATCCCTATATAAGGTACTGTGTAGTGGTGATTCCACTCTAATCCCTATATAGGGCATTATGTAGTTGTCAGTCCACCCTAATCCCTTTATAGGGCACTATTCAGTGGTAATTCCGCTTCAATTTCTATATAGTACACAACACAGTGGTTAGTCAGCCCTATTCCCTATATTGGGCACTATGTAATGGTTAGTCTGCCCTAATCCCTATATAGGACACTATGCAGTGGTTCTTTCCGCCCTAATCCCTATATAGGGCACTATTTAGTGGTGATTCCACTCTAATCCATATATAGGGCACTATGCAGTGGTCAGTCCACTCTAATCCTTATATAGGGGACTATGCAGTGGTCATTCCACCCTAATCCCTATATAGGGCACTATGCAGTGGTCAGTCCACTCTAGTGCCTATATAGGACACTATGTAGTTTTCAGTCCGCCCTAATCCCTATATAGGGCACCATACAGTGGTAATTCCGCTTCAATCTCTATATAGAGCAAAATACAGTGATTAGTCAGGCCTATTCCCTATATAGGGCACTATGTAATGGTTAGTCTGCCCTAAGCCTTATATAGGGCAGTACTTAGTGGTTAGTCGGACTGAATCCCTATATAAGGCACCATGCAGTGGCCAGTCCACTCTAATCCCTATATAGGGCACTATGCAGTGGTCACTCCACCCTAATCCCTATATAGGGCACTATGCAGTGGTTAGTGTGCCCTAATCCCTATACAGGGCACTATGTAGTGGTGATTCCACCCTAATCTCTATACAGGGCACTATGCAGGGGTCAGTCCAGTCTAATCCCTATATAGGGCACTATGCAGTGGTCAGTCTGCCCTAATCCCTATATGGGGCTGTACGTAGTGGGTATTCCGTCTTAATCCCTATATAGGGCACTATGTAGTTTTCAGTCCTCCCTAATCCCTATATAGGGCACCATACAGTGGTAATTCCGCTTCAATCTCTATATAGAGCACAATACAGTGATTAGTCAGGCCTATTCCCTATATAGGGCACTATGTAATGGTTAGTCTGCCCTAATAGTAGATAGTCAGTTTTAGTCCGTGAGGCAGACACTCTGTCTACTTTTAAGGCTAGGCTTAAAACTTTCCTTTTTGATAAAGCTTATAGTTAGGGTGGCTCAGGTTATCCTGAGCTGTCTTTAAAGTTATGCTGCTATCGGCTTAGACTTTTGGAGGACATAGGGACCCCCATTTCATCATTCTGCTTCATTCTCTCTCTGTTCTCCTATTCTGCAGAATCTGTTTGTTCAATCTCTAAACTTCTGCTCTCTCTGCTTTTCCTCAGAGTAGCTTTGCCTCGTCTGTTCCTGTTTGGCTGTGACATCATCCAGGAAAGAAACATCAGCTGTGCTGCTTCCATCAACACCCTTGTTTGTAGATGTTGGAGATCGGCCTGTCTTCAGGTGTGGTCCTGTTTCTCTGGCCGTGGCTGCGTGGATGTGCTCTCTTCATCCTCTGGCATGGGAGCTGCCTTGGAGCTCGTCTGCCTGGCTGTGTGTTTCCTGGACAGGGCCGCCTTTTACAGCTGCTTTTTGTGTCTCTGCTTCTGTCTCCTTGAACCCCAGTCGGCCTCGGCAGATGGCCGCTCACACTGAGCCTGGTTCTGCTGGAGGTTTCTTCCTGTTAAAAGGGAGTTTTTCCTCTCCACTGTCGCTACAAGCATGCTTAGTGTGAGGGATTGTATTTGAGTCAATGAGTCAATGCAATCAACTGGTTTTCCTTAGATAGAAAACTTTGTATCAATTTGACTGTATGATCTGGTTGAACTGTAAAGTGCCTTGAGATGACATGTGTTGTGAATTTGGCGCTATATAAATAAACTGAATTGAATTGAATTAATCCTTATATAGGGCAGTACTTAGTGGTTAGTCGGACTTAATCCCTATATAAGGCACCATGCAGTGGCCAGTGTACTCTAATCCCTATATAGGGCACTATGCAGTGGTCACTCCACCCTAATCCCTATATAGGGCACTATGCAGTGGTTAGTGTGCCATAATCCCTATACAGGGCACTATATAGTGGTGATTCCACTCTAATCCCTATACAGGGCACTATGCAGGGGTCAGTCCAGTCTAATCTGCAATGAATTTGCTAATTTCTTTACTGAGAAAATCCTAAAGATCAGAGGATCAGTTTATAAATCCATATCAAGTTCAGTACCAAAGTTGTCTCCAACTGGAATTGATCTTGACGAAATGTCCCAATTCAGCCAAATAAACTACAAAAGCTTAGAGGAAATCATTCAGCAGCTAAGTTCCTGCTCCTGCTGCCTTGATGTTCTACCCACAGCTTTCTTTAAGAAAGTTTTGCCTGTCATAGCGTCTGATTTGACTCAGATAATAAACACGTCCCTTCTGTCAGGTGTTTTCCCGCAGTCCCTAAAAACAGCAAATATCAAACCACAGCTGAAAAAGAACAGTTTAGACAAACTACTACTCCAGAACTACAGGCCCATATCAAACCTCCCCTTTATCAGTAAGATTATTTAAAAAAGCAGTGTTTCAACAGTTAAACACTTTCTTAGATATGACCAGCCGCTTTGACGTGTTCCAGTCAGGTTTCCGTGCTCACCACAGTACAGAGACCGCCCTTATCAAGGTGTTTAATGACATCCGTATAAATACAGACTGCGGAAGAACCACAGTGCTGGTACTATTGGACCTCAGTGCAGCATTCGATACTGTAGATCACTCCATCCTGTTAGAGCGCCTGGAAAACTGGGTCTGCCTCTCTGGTACAGCTCTCAACTGGTTTAAATCATACCTAAAGGACAGGGACTTTTTTGTGTCAGTAGGCAACTTTACATCAGAGATGACAAAAATCACATGTGGGGTTCCCCAAGGGTCCATCCTGGGTCCCCTCCTATTCAATATCTACATGCTCCCTCTGGCTCAGTTAATAAAAAAACATCAGCTACCATAACTATGCAGACGACACACAGCTTTACATCACCATGTCACCAGGTGACTATGAACCAATTCAAGCACTGAGGAAATGCTTAGAAGAAATCAATGCCTGGATGTGCCACAATTTTCTTCAACTGAATAAAAACAAAACTGAAGTAATAATCTTTGGACCAATAGAGGAGAGATCTAAAGTTAGCACACAGCTTCAGTCGCTTCAGCTAGTAACCACTGATCAGGCCCGAAGTCTAGGTGTAGTGCTGGATTCAGACTTGAACCTCCAAAAGCATTTAAAGACAATTACAAGGTGGGCTTTCTATCACCTGAAGAACATTTCCAGGATTAAAGGACTAATGTCTCAGCATGATCTGGAAAAACTAATCCATGCGTTTATTTTTAGTCGAATTGATTACTGCAACGGTGTTTTCACAGGTCTGCCTAAAAAGTGGATCAGACAGCTGCAGCTGGTCCAGAACGCTGCTGCCCGTGTCCTCACTAAGACTAAGAAAGTAGAGCACATCACCCCAGTTCTAAAGTCCTTACACTGGCTCCCTGTATCTCAGAGAATAGACTTTAAAATACTTCTGTTAGTCTATAAATCTCTGAATGGCTTAGCACCTAAATACATCACAGACTTGCTATCAGTGTATCAACCCTCCAGACCACTCAGGTCTTCTGGCTCCAGCCTGCTCTGCATACCTAGAACCAGAACTAAACATGGAGAAGCAGCATTTAGTTCCTATGCTCCACTTATCTGGAACAAACTTCCAGAAAACTGTAAAAGTGCGGAAAGCCTGAGTTCCTTTAAATCAAGACTAAAAACACATTTGTTTAGGATTGCCTTCGACTATTCTAGTTAAACAGTTCAACAAAAACATGTTTTTTTTAATCCAACTGTTTTTAAAATTCTTTTTTTTTGTTTGTTTCTGCATTTTTATTTCATTTTATTTGTTTTTTATTTTTTCCTACTTGCTTTGATTCTGTTTTATCTTCCTGTATTTTAATAATGTAAAGCACTTTGCATTGTCTTTGTACTGAATTGTGCTATACAAATAAATTTGCCTTGCCTTGCCTAATCCCTATATAGGGGACTATGCAGTGGTCAGTCTGCCCTAATCCCTATATAGGGCTGTACGTAGTGGTTATTCCGCCTTAATCCCTATATAGGGCACTATGTAGTTTTCAGTCCTCCCTAAACCCTATATAAGGCACCATACAGTGGTAATTCCGCTTCAATCTCTATATAGAGCACAATACAGTGATTAGTCAGGCCTATTCCCTATATAGGGCACTATGTAATGGTTAGTCTGCCCTAATCCTTATATAGGGCAGTACTTAGTGGTTAGTCGGACTTAATCCCTATATAAGGCACCATGTAGTGGCCAGTCCACTCTAATCCCTATATAGGGCACTATGCAGTGGTCACTCCACCCTAATCCCTATATAGGGCACTATGCAGTGGTTAGTGTGCCCTAATCCCTATACAGGGCACTATGCAGTGGTCTGTCCACTCTGATCCCTATATACGGCACTATGTAGTGGTGATTCCACTCTAATCCCTATACAGGGTACTATGCAGGGGTCAGTCCAGTCTAATCCCTATATAGGGCACTATGCAGTGGTCAGTCTGCCCTAATCCCTATATAGGGCTGTACGTAGTGGTTATTCCGCCTTAATCCCTATATAGGGCACTATGTAGTGGTGGTTCTGCTCTAATCACTATATAGGGCACTATTCAGTGGTTAGTCTGCCCTAATCCCTATATGTGTCACTATGCAGTGGTTAGTCCACCCTGATCCCTATATAGGGCACTAAGTAGTGCCCTATGTAGGTATTAGGGAGGATTATGCGATTATACTCTAACCTGATTTCTTTTTTTATTTTACACTTGTATAAAAAATGACAAATAATCTGTCTAAGTCTTGTGGTTACGTAGTTTTATACAAGTGTCCGTATGTCTAGTGGATAAAAAAGTAGTTGGCTTAGTATTTCCCACAATGCACCTAGAAAAGTAGTGATCATGCATGTTGTCATGTTGGCTTTCAGGGATCTAACACACATGCAGAACACTCAGAGGCTGGGAAAAAGTTCACGAGGTTTATTGAAGATAAATCATAATAAAGAACAACGATTTCTGGGATAACTGGTCTGGGTCTGGTCAAGACTGGTTTTCACTGCAGAGAGGGACATATTGGTTAGCAGTCTTTCAGTGAACTTGCGGGTTGGGTGTTTGCAGGTCTATACCTGATCAGAGACGAGCAGAGCGGTAGAAGGGGGGAACCAGGAGGGTCCAGAGGCTGAAGGCAGGCAGAGGGCTAGGCAGAGGCAGGGCAGAGCAGATAATCTTACTGAGCAGGTTCGGAGCTTCTCCCTCAGCTCTTGCTGAGAGCGGGCAGGCAGGTTTCAGACTGAGTTGGATTCCCAGGGTTCTACTGAGAACAGACAACTTGGTTTCACGCTTGAGAAACCCTTCCAGGTCTTCACGTTTCCAGGCAGGTTCTTCCTGAGAAGCAGAGAGGACAAAAAGCAGATTAGGTTCAGGCTTCAGGGGAGTCAGAGATTCAGACAGGCAGGTTGGCTCAGGTTCGCTAACCATAACTGGCAAACACTCTGGCGTCGGATTGTAGCTCTGCCCCTCCTTAAATGCTGGTCTCCTGATGAGCTCATGAGCCGCAGGTGTGGTGGTTAGCTTCAGCTGCAGGAGATCTAGAACGCCCTCTGCTGGACCTCCAGATCCCAACACATGGGCTGTGTTCAATTTTAAAGGCAGTATCCTCGAAGGACCCAGTCTACCTGGACTGGATCTTCCAAGGACCCAGTCTACCTGGACTGGATCCTTCCAGGTCCGTGAAAATAAGGAGACTAGAAGAATTTTGGCTGTGGATTCAAACAGGTCCAGCCTTCTGCGGCTTTCTCCGCCATACGCTCTGTCGCCTAGCAACCGTGACAGTTGACAAACAAAGCAGGAAAAGAATGGATACCAAACTTTTCAAAACTGTTTTTTTCTTTTTTCTTTTTTTATTGTAAAGTGAACAAAGACTCATGAGAATCCAGAGTGGTAAAAAGGTGCCAACCACCAGAAGCATGAACAAACAAATGCAAATGTATTGATAGAAACCAACCATAGAATGATAGAAGTAAATCTAAACATTGTATGTATACAAATATATCAGCAAACTCACTTATATAAAAAAAAAAAAGATAAAGACACTCTGGGTCCCTGAGAAAGACCCTTAACCCCACACTGCTCCCTGGGCGCCGCACAGTGGCAGCCCACTGTGAGATCAATTAAGATCAATTTCTATCCTTTTTCTCAGAGGAGCTCCAGTTTTATAAACACAGGTTTATACTCTGATTTTATTTTGTATTTATTTTGATTCCTTACTAACTTCCAGGCAACATATTTATGTTTTTTTTTTTTAATATGGGATGGAAAGAATACATTTAGAAACACTGTTAGACATGGTTGTAATTTTAACAGTAATTTACCACACATCACACGTACAAAGCCGCAAAATCATTGTTCTGGTAATTAACTGTAATTGCCATTGCATCATGGGAATTATGAATCATGTGACGCATTGTTTACAGTTCACTACCGCAGTATTTGAAATTGTTGTAAGTTTCTGTAATTAACGGTAACTTTGGCTGTGATCCTTCTTTCATTTTAAATTTTAGTTACGCCATCTTTTTTTATTTTATTTTAATCCTGGGCTGCATCCTCCAAGGTCGCGGTCTACCTAGACTGGATCCTTCGAAGTCCGTGAAAATAAGGAGGCCGGAAGAGTTTTGGCTGTAAATTCGACCAGGTCTACCCTTCGGCGGGTTTTACCGCCGTATGCTCTGTTGCTTAGCAACCGTGACAGTTGACACACAAAGCAGGAAAAGAATGAAAACCGAAGTTTTCAAAACTGTTTGTTTATTTATTTATTTTTTTTTTTATCAGAAAGTGAACAAAGACTACAATCACAAGAATCCAGAGTGGAATAAAGGTTCCAACCACTGGGAGCAGGAACAAATCAAATCAAATGTAATGATAGAAACCTTAGTCAGTTAAATAACCTGCTGCTGTCATTCTGCACATCTCTGATGTTGCTGCTATTTTCAAATATCATTTACTGTAAAAATGTCCATAGCTGCTTATTGGTTATTTATTCTCCAGTTTTATATTGTTAAAACACTTTACAGTATTTTATTGTTTATATTTTAACTCTTCCCTATCATGTTATTCTTATACATTTTTCTAAGGTCCTCATTTGTGACCATTTTCAATAATCTTTCTGCTGCTGTAAATCTGCCCATTGTGGGACAATAAAGGGATTTTCTATTCTATTCTATAAAAGGGGTAGAAATATATCTGCAAAATCTCTAATATTAAACAAGAAAAAAATCTTAGTTAAGCCTATTGTGCAAAACAGCAATAAAAAGATAAAACTCCTATCAGATTTATAGTCTCCACTCTGCAGATATATTAGAATCTGTCCTTAAATTCCAGTCAAACCCATTTACACAGTAACAGATAAAAACCTTCAGATAAATCAAACATTACCGCCACATATCTGACTCTATAACCATTAAAACAACTATTTTCATTCATCTCAGACGGAACTTACATATCAAACTGAACTTCCAATTTTCACCACTGTTCGGCGCCAAGTAACCTTTCCTCTGATCACGGCTTGCTTGGTCTCGCAATGAATCCTGGGATATCCAAGGATAGCGAGGATACATCGGACCCGTCCTTCAAATCGGGCAAAAAGAAGGACGCATTTTAAGGCCGCATAACGAGGACTCTTGGAATCCGACCAGACCTCGGCGCCGCGCTATAACGTAATCGTCCTTCGAATCCGGCCTTCTAAGGACGCGTCCCAGGATTTCGAACAGAGCCTTGATGTCCCAGGGATGTGAAGCTCTGACTGACTTTCTTTGTCCTGGTGTTGTATGAAATTCTGTCCCCTTGTGTCGGG
Organism: Cyprinodon diabolis; assembly: GCA_030533445.1. Lineage (NCBI taxonomy): Eukaryota > Metazoa > Chordata > Actinopteri > Cyprinodontiformes > Cyprinodontidae > Cyprinodon > Cyprinodon diabolis. Next base: position 46,069,185 of record CM060072.1, on the reverse strand, counting down.
AGGCGCATTGAAGCCAGAGAGGTGGACATGGAGGATGGAACCATTTTCACTGCGCTGCTGATCGATTTCTGGCTATAAGCAATATTCATGTCAATGTTGTAACTTACAGTTTAATCAGCAGCTGCTGTTTACTAAATTGTAAAATAAATAAATAGTGTTGTTTTTTTTAAACGCCAAAATAATCGTTTTTTTTTTCCAACGTCTGTCCCTTCAGCCTGACAGAAATAAAAGTCAGTCACCAAACACAGTTTTCCAACTCATAGTGAGTATTTATCATTTTTCATTAGTGATATAAGAGGATGGAAACTGGTTGATAGCAGGAGACAAAAATGAAAACTTCCTGCAAAGATGGAAGAGGAGACTTTCTGCTTAATCCAGTTCTAATGTAAAATATCACAGGTTACTGGATTAAGGACATTTCTAGTATTCATGCTGTCACACATAACAATCCTCCTCCATAACATGGGATTAAATTAATTCACCTGCAAGTCTTTAACTGAGTTTATTCCTCTTCATTAACAGCAAACTCTGTGGATTTGGTGACATTTGATCATTATTTGCCAGAGTTATCAGAGGGAAACCTGATAATTTAGCCACCTGATATAATCATCTCCCCCTTTGATGATCTTTATGAAATATATTTTCAGTTTAAATGTTTATCTAACAATTTACAAATATTCCAAATAAAGTTTAAACCAAATGTCTGGAGCAAAGCTACTGCAGACGTTTGGAATTGAGAATTAAAATGAATTTCATAAAGATCATCAAACCAACAGTCATAATTATTTAACTATTGTGGATTTCAAATTTTAAAATAAATATTTCCAACATAATATAGTAGAAAAAAACACAGTTTCAAAATTCACAGGATTTTTATTTTATTTTATTATACCATGATAATGGAGGGAATGGATTATACCAGATGGCTAAAATATTAGATTTCCTTCTAATAACTCTGGCAAATAATGATTAAATGTCACCAAATCAACAGAGTTTGTTTCCTCTGGAGAGAAGAATAAACTCAGTTAAACTTGCAGGTGAATTAATTTAATCCCAGTTATGGAGGAGGATTGTTATGTGTGACAGCATGAATACTAGAAAAGTCCTTAATTCAGTAATCTGTCATATTTTACATTAGAACTGGATTTAGCAGAAAGTCTCCTCTCTCATCTTCACCCTCAGGGCCCCTGATCTAGAATCCTAGATCCTCCCCTGGGTTCTGATCAGAACCAGAACCAGGTTCTGATCAGAACCATCTTTGTCTCTATAGTCGTGTTTCTGCACGTGCTTCTCTGAAGCCATTATGAAAGGCTGAGCAGACAGAACAGGAAGTGAAGCTGATCGTCATCAGCGTCATCAGATCAGAGCGTCGCCATTGGTGCAGTGAGAGCTGCTGGCCGCTGATTGGTCGGCCTGCCGGTCTTATATAAAAAGCTCCCTGCAGCAGCTCGTTCCTGATCTCCGCTTCATCCGGACTCCTCCACCTCTGATCCTCCACATTCCTCCACCTCCTGCCGGCAGAGCTGGTGAGTCTGCTCCTCTTTGTTCTCCTGTGGAGCTCTGCTCCCTGAGGCTGCGCTTTATTTCACCCTCTGGTTGATTTATTCCGCTTTATTTGAGTTTATTCAGACTTAATGTTTTCAGACTGATAATTTAACTCAAAGTAGAAAATGATTCAGATTACGTTAAAACGTGGCTGAAGAAGCGGTGAAAATGACGGTTAGTTGATCAGCAGCGTGGTTCACTGCGGTGCGGGAGGGGGAGGGGCTTCTGGAAGCTTCTCTAGTTTCTCTGTAATGGCGGCTCTGCTTCCTGCCGCCTGAGAGCAGCTCTACAGCTTTATGTTTAACTTGGTGTGTCTGACATATATTTTATGTTTCTATTTTCGTTTATTTTAGTGTATAAGTTTATTTTTTTATTTTAATGTTTTTCAATTAATTGTTATAACTGTATAAAATGTATTGAGTGTTTTAACGTCCGTCTCCTCTGCGCCGCCAGTCACCATGTCTAAGGGACCAGCAGTAGGAATTGACCTGGGAACCACCTACTCCTGTGTGGGGGTGTTCCAGCATGGAAAGGTGGAAATCATCGCCAACGACCAGGGAAACCGCACCACCCCCAGCTACGTGGCCTTCACCGACACAGAGCGGCTGATCGGAGACGCCGCCAAGAACCAGGTGGCCATGAACCCCACCAACACGGTGTTTGGTAAGAAGCTGCGTCAGCTAGAATGTTCTAGACGCCCAGTTAGTCATGCTGAGGACCGGCTTCTCTCTGCATGATGTAAACCCTTTCTACTTTTTTTTTAAACAGATGCCAAGCGCCTGATTGGCCGGAGGTTTGATGACGCCGTTGTTCAGTCGGACATGAAGCACTGGCCCTTCAACGTCATCAACGACAACACCCGCCCCAAGGTTCAGGTGGAATACAAGGGCGAGACGAAGACCTTCTACCCGGAGGAGATCTCCTCCATGGTGCTGACCAAGATGAAGGAGATCGCTGAGGCTTACCTGGGAAAGGTAAGATGGTGGCTGATCATCTGAAGGGAAATGTCTGGTAGTCGGAACGCTGACGGCCATCTTTGAACCTTTCAGACTGTCAACAATGCTGTGATCACAGTCCCCGCCTACTTCAACGACTCCCAGCGCCAGGCCACCAAGGATGCTGGTACCATCTCTGGCCTCAACGTTCTGCGTATCATCAACGAACCAACTGCCGCCGCCATCGCCTACGGGCTGGACAAAAAGGTGAGCAGCGGTCAGACGGCCATGTTTGATGACTAACGAGCTCGTTACTGAGGCCTCTGTGGTTGGTTGCAGGTCGGCTCAGAGAGGAACGTGCTGATCTTTGACCTCGGCGGCGGCACCTTTGACGTCTCCATCCTCACCATTGAAGACGGCATCTTTGAGGTCAAGTCCACGGCTGGCGATACTCACCTCGGAGGAGAGGACTTCGACAACCGCATGGTGAACCATTTCATTGCAGAGTTCAAGCGAAAGTATAAGAAGGACATCAGCGACAACAAGAGGGCCGTCCGCCGCCTGCGCACCGCCTGTGAGAGGGCGAAGCGCACGCTGTCTTCCAGCACCCAGGCCAGCATCGAGATCGACTCTCTCTACGAGGGCGTCGACTTCTACACCTCCATCACCCGAGCTCGCTTTGAAGAGCTCAATGCCGACCTGTTTCGTGGAACCCTGGACCCGGTGGAGAAGTCCCTCCGTGACGCCAAGATGGACAAAGGCCAGATCCATGACATCGTTCTGGTTGGCGGCTCCACCCGCATCCCCAAGATCCAGAAGCTGCTCCAGGACTTCTTCAACGGAAAGGAGCTGAACAAGAGCATCAACCCAGACGAGGCGGTGGCGTACGGAGCAGGTGAGTACATCAGGTAACCTGCTGACCTTCCTCCTCCGCCCTGAGATCTAACAGCTGTTTTTGGTCCACAGCGGTTCAGGCGGCCATTTTGTCTGGAGATAAATCTGAGAATGTGCAGGACCTGCTCCTCCTGGATGTCACCCCCCTGTCCCTGGGTATAGAGACCGCCGGCGGCGTCATGACTGTCCTGATCAAGAGGAACACCACCATTCCCACCAAGCAGACCCAGACCTTCACCACCTACTCCGACAACCAGCCCGGCGTGCTCATCCAGGTCAGTAGCGGTTCTACTCTGGGTTCTGTAGGATCAGCCAGACGTCCTCTGACCCGTTTCGCTTCTGTCTGCAGGTCTATGAGGGAGAGCGTGCCATGACCAAGGACAACAACCTCCTGGGCAAGTTTGAGCTGACAGGAATCCCTCCGGCTCCTCGCGGTGTTCCACAGATCGAGGTGACCTTCGACATCGACGCCAACGGCATCATGAACGTCTCTGCTGTTGACAAGAGCACCGGCAAGGAGAACAAGATCACCATCACCAACGACAAAGGTAGGTCCTGAGCCGACCGCGGCGGCCGCCAGAACGCCGCTCTGCACAGCTTCTGACCGCCGTCTGCTTCCAGGGCGCCTCAGCAAGGAGGACATCGAGCGCATGGTCCAGGAGGCCGAGAAGTACAAGGCGGAAGACGACGTGCAGCGCGACAAGGTGTCTGCTAAGAACGGGCTGGAGTCGTACGCCTTCAACATGAAGTCCACTGTCGAAGACGAGAAGCTGGCTGGGAAGATCAGCGACGACGACAAGCAGAAGATCTTGGACAAGTGCAACGAGGTCATCAGCTGGTTGGATAAGAACCAGGTAAATATTACATGCCCCGCCCCCTACCAGCCCTCCAGTTCTGAACCCCTCTAACCCAGAGTCTCCCCTCAGACCGCTGAGAGGGACGAGTATGAGCACCAGCAGAAGGAGCTGGAGAAGGTGTGCAACCCCATCATCACCAAGCTGTACCAGAGTGCCGGCGGCATGCCGGAGGGAATGCCCGGTGGCTTCCCTGGAGCCGGCGGCGCCGCTCCCGGTGGCGGATCCTCCGGCCCAACCATCGAGGAGGTCGACTAAACCGCCTCTCGGGACGCTAAGACCGAAGCCCTCTTCAGTGGAGCTGGAGAGCGACTCGTGGAAACTAGTCTACACAGCAAACCTTGATCTGACACGTCTGGTTTTATAGGCTGATGTCACTTCAAAATAAAATTTGCAACTGTTGAATGTGGTCTCCGTTTCCCTCTGTTGGTGTCGATTGTTTCCACTAGATGGCGCCGTTTCATTGCACCTCAGTATCCTGATGAACTCAGGCTTAATCTGATCAAATCCTTTCTATCTTCACTGCTTTGCAGGAAGGAGATTAAAACATCCAGTTTGATCCTTCATTCAATCAGCTGTAGCTTTGAGAACCGACTCCCAGTCCATCAGCTCACTGGGAGGAGCTGATGGGAACCATTCCAATGAGCAGGTTCTACCAGTTTAACAGTCAGACTCTAAGAAGGTTTCTCTGGGTCTGAGCAAACCTTCACAGCAGCCGAGGCTGATGAACCGCTCAGGAATAGATCTAATGACAGCCTGATTTAACTCTGACACCAAATCATTGGTCCAGTTTATTGGATTTAAAGTGGAAAGTTTGGATCATTTAATTAGAGCTGAGTTCTGATTGGATCAGATCATTTCTCCTTCCTGAAAGTGAAAATGAAACAGTCAGTAGTTCCCCTGTTTGGCCAGCAGGTGGTGTACTCAACATGAAGCCTGTGAAAAACAGCTTAGTCTCTGATTGATGCTCTTTAACTGGGGGGGAAATTAATCAGATCTATAGAGGAAGGAGCTGCTGGTCCAGAACCACCAGAGTTCCTCTGAATGTTTCAACCTTATGATGGATTTTAGAGGAATTAATAATTTCCTTTGGAGGCCAAAGGTCATTCTGAATGATGCATTCATGAGCCTCTCGCTGCGTAGGATCACGGAGTCGCCTTGTTTCACCTGAAAATGCTGATTCGTTTCAGTGAGAAGCGACTGCAGCATAGCTGGGCGTCCCTCAGGCTGCCTGTTGATGGCCGTCAGAAATGCAGCAGCAGACTTAATGTTTCACTGGCTTTGTTTGGACGCGTGGATCTTTGTGAGCAGTAATAGGCGGCGCTGCTCTGGGGGGGGGGGGGGGGGTCACACCTCGCTGCATGCTGTCTGTAATGCATTCTCCTACTTGTTTGAGGCCGAGTCATTAGAGAAACATCCCTTACCCTTTTAGCCTCATCGGAGTGAAGGGCCCTACACCGCAGCAACTCTACCCCCAACGCACAACAACATGGAGGAGAATTAGGCTCTCCTCGTCGCCACGGTAAGCACAACAAAGAGCCTCTCTGCCATTTATTTTAATGAGATCTTTTCATCGCCATCAGAAAGAGCATTTTACTCTGCAATTTTCCAGCCATTTTATAAGCTGAAAATTGCCATTTGTGAACCATTCCCTCGCTAGTAGCTCTCAAATACTCTCATTAGTCAGGCTGAGGTGCAAATAGAAAAAAATGATCTGTAAATACGGGCTCATAATCCCCTTCATGTGTTTCAATTTCAGAAGTCTGTGATAAGGCCTCGCTCTCTTTGTTTGAGGACACCATTATTTTAATAATGGGTTAATGCCCCTTGCTCCTTTGACCTCCCCCTTTTAGACCTATGTGGCATTCAGGTGTATGGAAAGGTTCATTTGGACTTCAAATGCTGCTAAAATGTCAATTACCAACAACAAATGATGCCTAATGCAGCCCAGGATGAAATAAAAGGCTCTCTGGAATATAAAGCAGATTTCTGGGCGTGGAGAACGGATGATAAACGTCTGATCTTCGTTTGTCGCTTTATGGAAGCAAACAGACTTCAGCCAATAGTTCAGATGATCCATCCTGAATCTGAGGAGTATATCTGCAGCAGAGGTGTCTTGTAACGAAGTACAAATACTTCATTACTGTACTTAAGTACACTTTTTAGGTATCTATACTTTATTACTTATTTTTCTTCCTACTTCTACTCATTACATTTTCACACCAGTATCTGTACTTTCTATTCCTTACATTTTAAATCAATCGTTACTCGTTACTCTTGGCTTCAGCTAAATGTTTCTAAATCTTTATTTCAGGTCGTGCTCCATCCAATGCAGATCATTGGCTCCGCCCACATCTAGTGAAAACTAGTGTGATTGGATGAGTCATAGAACGCAAACACTCATTGGTTAGCTAAAGGAAATCATCAGAAGCCAGCAGGTGTTCTTCAAACTGCTAACGATAATTGTCTATGCCATGCTACAATGTGGGATTCAGAAAAAGATGTTGAAATGTCTGAAAGGTCGGACACAGGTGAGAGCGTATCGGGAGACGGAGACTAACAAGACCTCCCTCATCCTCTGCCCTATCTCAGAGGATTTATAGAAATATGCAAAAATGTAGCTTTAATTCATATAGTAGCATCTGGCTGTTTTTTCTTTTTTTGGTTACTTTATACTTTTATACTTTAAGTAGTTTCTGGAGCAAATACTTTTTCACTTTTAAGTAAAGAGGTCAAGTTGATACTTCAACTTTTACCAGAGTGTTTTTAAACTGCAGTATCTATACTTCTACTGAAGTAACAATGTGTGAACTTTTAACAACGCTGCTCTGTAGTTATTACTGACCTGTAGCTGTTAATTGGATAACCGCAGTGGGGCGGCCATCTTCCCCTCATCATGCCACACAGAAACACGCTTGGTAGCAGCATTTCTATCAGATACACAGAAAATGGATGATTTCATTGTTTCCTTATGGTTACAGTTAGACAGCAGTGGCTCTAAGGCGGCATTTGATCACAGCAGATGTTGATGGAGCTGATTTACTGAGCTAACCGCTATAAAGGGACTAGAGACTTTCTGAACTTTCCCAGCGAAGCATCAAGTGGTCGGTAATGAAGCTGCTGATGCTGAAACATGGTGTCCGCACCCAGCGTCTCATTCCCATCATTAGACATCAGATGCTGCTGTGCAGATATTAGAGATCAGATGCTGCTGTGCAGATATTAAAGATCAGATGCTGCTGTGCAGATATTAAAGATCAGATGCTGCTGTGCAGATATTAAAGATCAGATGCTGCTGTGCAGATATTAAAGATCAGATGCTGCTGTGCAGATATTAAAGATCAGATGCTGCTGTGCAGATATTAAAGATCAGATGCTGCTGTGCAGATATTAGAGATCAGATGCTGCTGTGCAGATATTAGAGATCAGATGCTGCTGTGCAGATATTAAAGATCAGATGCTGCTGTGCAGATATTAATGATCAGATGCTGCTGTGCAGATATTAAAGATCAGATGCTGCTGTGCAGATATTAGAGATCAGATGCTGCTGTGCAGATATTAGAGATCAGATGCTGCTGTGCAGATATTAGAGATCAGATGCTGCTGTGCAGATATTAGAGATCAGATGCTGCCGTGCAGATATTAAAGATCAGATGCTGCTGTGCAGATATTAGAGATCAGATGCTGCTGTGCAGATATTAAAGATCAGATGCTGCTGTGCAGATATTAGAGATCAGATGCTGCCGTGCAGATATTAAAGATCAGATGCTGCTGTGCAGATATTAGAGATCAGATGCTGCTGTGCAGATATTAAAGATCAGATGCTGCTGTGCAGATATTAATGATCAGATGCTGCTGTGCAGATATTAGAGATCAGATGCTGCTGTGCAGATATTAAAGATCAGATGCTGCTGTGCAGATATTAATGATCAGATGCTGCTGTGCAGATATTAATGATCAGATGCTGCTGTGCAGATATTAATGATCAGATGCTGCTGTGCAGATATTAGAGATCAGATGCTGCTGTGCAGATATTAGAGATCAGATGCTGCTGTGCAGATATTAGAGATCAGATGCTGCTGTGCAGATATTAGAGATCAGATGCTGCTGTGCAGATATTAAAGATCAGATGCTGCTGTGCAGATATTAGAGATCAGATGCTGCTGTGCAGATATTAGAGATCAGATGCTGCTGTGCAGATATTAGAGATCAGATGCTGCTGTGCAGATATTAAAGATCAGATGCTGCTGTGCAGATATTAATGATCAGATGCTGCTGTGCAGATATTAAAGATCAGATGCTGCTGTGCAGATATTAGAGATCAGATGCTGCTGTGCAGATATTAATGATCAGATGCTGCTGTGCAGATATTAGAGATCAGATGCTGCTGTGCAGATATTAATGATCAGATGCTGCTGTGCAGATATTAGAGATCAGATGCTGCTGTGCAGATATTAATGATCAGATGCTGCTGTGCAGATATTAGAGATCAGATGCTGCTGTGCAGATATTAGAGATCAGATGCTGCTGTGCAGATATTAAAGATCAGATGCTGCTGTGCAGATATTAAAGATCAGATGCTGCTGTGCAGATATTAAAGATCAGATGCTGCTGTGCAGATATTAGAGATCAGATGCTGCTGTGCAGATATTAAAGATCAGATGCTGCTGTGCAGATATTAATGATCAGATGCTGCTGTGCAGATATTAAAGATCAGATGCTGCTGTGCAGATATTAATGATCAGATGCTGCTGTGCAGATATTAGAGATCAGATGCTGCTGTGCAGATATTAGAGATCAGATGCTGCTGTGCAGATATTAGAGATCAGATGCTGCTGTGCAGATATTAATGATCAGATGCTGCTGTGCAGATATTAAAGATCAGATGCTGCTGTGCAGATATTAGAGATCAGATGCTGCTGTGCAGATATTAGAGATCAGATGCTGCTGTGCAGATATTAAAGATCAGATGCTGCTGTGCAGATATTAAAGATCAGATGCTGCTGTGCAGATATTAAAGATCAGATGCTGCCGTGCAGATATTAAAGATCAGATGCTGCTGTGCAGATATTAAAGATCAGATGCTGCTGTGCAGATATTAAAGATCAGATGCTGCTGTGCAGATATTAAAGATCAGATGCTGCTGTGCAGATATTAGAGATCAGATGCTGCTGTGCAGATATTAAAGATCAGATGCTGCTGTGCAGATATTAGAGATCAGATGCTGCCGTGCAGATATTAAAGATCAGATGCTGCCGTGCAGATATTAATGATCAGATGCTGCTGTGCAGATATTAATGATCAGATGCTGCTGTGCAGATATTAAAGATCAGATGCTGCTGTGCAGATATTAGAGATCAGATGCTGCTGTGCAGATATTAAAGATCAGATGCTGCTGTGCAGATATTAATGATCAGATGCTGCTGTGCAGATATTAATGATCAGATGCTGCTGTGCAGATATTAATGATCAGATGCTGCTGTGCAGATATTAAAGATCAGATGCTGCTGTGCAGATATTAAAGATCAGATGCTGCTGTGCAGATATTAGAGATCAGATGCTGCTGTGCAGATATTAAAGATCAGATGCTGCTGTGCAGATATTAGAGATCAGATGCTGCCGTGCAGATATTAAAGATCAGATGCTGCCGTGCAGATATTAATGATCAGATGCTGCTGTGCAGATATTAATGATCAGATGCTGCTGTGCAGATATTAAAGATCAGATGCTGCTGTGCAGATATTAAAGATCAGATGCTGCTGTGCAGATATTAATGATCAGATGCTGCTGTGCAGATATTAATGATCAGATGCTGCTGTGCAGATATTAATGATCAGATGCTGCTGTGCAGATATTAGAGATCAGATGCTGCTGTGCAGATATTAAAGATCAGATGCTGCTGTGCAGATATTAAAGATCAGATGCTGCTGTGCAGATATTAATGATCAGATGCTGCTGTGCAGATATTAAAGATCAGATGCTGCTGTGCAGATATTAAAGATCAGATGCTGCTGTGCAGATATTAGAGATCAGATGCTGCTGTGCAGATATTAGAGATCAGATGCTGCTGTGCAGATATTAGAGATCAGATGCTGCTGTGCAGATATTAAAGATCAGATGCTGCTGTGCAGATATTAAAGATCAGATGCTGCCGTGCAGATATTAGAGATCAGATGCTGCTGTGCAGATATTAGAGATCAGATGCTGCTGTGCAGATATTAATGATCAGATGCTGCTGTGCAGATATTAGAGATCAGATGCTGCTGTGCAGATATTAATGATCAGATGCTGCTGTGCAGATATTAGAGATCAGATGCTGCTGTGCAGATATTAAAGATCAGATGCTGCTGTGCAGATATTAATGATCAGATGCTGCTGTGCAGATATTAGAGATCAGATGCTGCTGTGCAGATATTAGAGATCAGATGCTGCTGTGCAGATATTAAAGATCAGATGCTGCTGTGCAGATATTAAAGATCAGATGCTGCTGTGCAGATATTAGAGATCAGATGCTGCTGTGCAGATATTAAAGATCAGATGCTGCTGTGCAGATATTAATGATCAGATGCTGCTGTGCAGATATTAAAGATCAGATGCTGCTGTGCAGATATTAGAGATCAGATGCTGCTGTGCAGATATTAAAGATCAGATGCTGCTGTGCAGATATTAAAGATCAGATGCTGCTGTGCAGATATTAAAGATCAGATGCTGCTGTGCAGATATTAAAGATCAGATGCTGCTGTGCAGATATTAATGATCAGATGCTGCTGTGCAGATATTAGAGATCAGATGCTGCTGTGCAGATATTAGAGATCAGATGCTGCTGTGCAGATATTAATGATCAGATGCTGCTGTGCAGATATTAAAGATCAGATGCTGCTGTGCAGATATTAATGATCAGATGCTGCTGTGCAGATATTAAAGATCAGATGCTGCTGTGCAGATATTAGAGATCAGATGCTGCTGTGCAGATATTAGAGATCAGATGCTGCTGTGCAGATATTAAAGATCAGATGCTGCTGTGCAGATATTAGAGATCAGATGCTGCTGTGCAGATATTAAAGATCAGATGCTGCTGTGCAGATATTAAAGATCAGATGCTGCTGTGCAGATATTAGAGATCAGATGCTGCTGTGCAGATATTAGAGATCAGATGCTGCTGTGCAGATATTAATGATCAGATGCTGCTGTGCAGATATTAGAGATCAGATGCTGCTGTGCAGATATTAGAGATCAGATGCTGCTGTGCAGATATTAAAGATCAGATGCTGCTGTGCAGATATTAGAGATCAGATGCTGCTGTGCAGATATTAATGATCAGATGCTGCTGTGCAGATATTAGAGATCAGATGCTGCTGTGCAGATATTAAAGATCAGATGCTGCTGTGCAGATATTAATGATCAGATGCTGCTGTGCAGATATTAATGATCAGATGCTGCTGTGCAGATATTAATGATCAGATGCTGCTGTGCAGATATTAGAGATCAGATGCTGCTGTGCAGATATTAGAGATCAGATGCTGCTGTGCAGATATTAGAGATCAGATGCTGCTGTGCAGATATTAGAGATCAGATGCTGCTGTGCAGATATTAAAGATCAGATGCTGCTGTGCAGATATTAGAGATCAGATGCTGCTGTGCAGATATTAGAGATCAGATGCTGCTGTGCAGATATTAAAGATCAGATGCTGCTGTGCAGATATTAATGATCAGATGCTGCTGTGCAGATATTAAAGATCAGATGCTGCTGTGCAGATATTAGAGATCAGATGCTGCTGTGCAGATATTAATGATCAGATGCTGCTGTGCAGATATTAGAGATCAGATGCTGCTGTGCAGATATTAATGATCAGATGCTGCTGTGCAGATATTAGAGATCAGATGCTGCTGTGCAGATATTAATGATCAGATGCTGCTGTGCAGATATTAGAGATCAGATGCTGCTGTGCAGATATTAGAGATCAGATGCTGCTGTGCAGATATTAAAGATCAGATGCTGCTGTGCAGATATTAAAGATCAGATGCTGCTGTGCAGATATTAGAGATCAGATGCTGCTGTGCAGATATTAGAGATCAGATGCTGCTGTGCAGATATTAAAGATCAGATGCTGCTGTGCAGATATTAATGATCAGATGCTGCTGTGCAGATATTAAAGATCAGATGCTGCTGTGCAGATATTAATGATCAGATGCTGCTGTGCAGATATTAGAGATCAGATGCTGCTGTGCAGATATTAGAGATCAGATGCTGCTGTGCAGATATTAGAGATCAGATGCTGCTGTGCAGATATTAATGATCAGATGCTGCTGTGCAGATATTAAAGATCAGATGCTGCTGTGCAGATATTAGAGATCAGATGCTGCTGTGCAGATATTAGAGATCAGATGCTGCTGTGCAGATATTAAAGATCAGATGCTGCTGTGCAGATATTAAAGATCAGATGCTGCTGTGCAGATATTAAAGATCAGATGCTGCCGTGCAGATATTAAAGATCAGATGCTGCTGTGCAGATATTAAAGATCAGATGCTGCTGTGCAGATATTAAAGATCAGATGCTGCTGTGCAGATATTAAAGATCAGATGCTGCTGTGCAGATATTAGAGATCAGATGCTGCTGTGCAGATATTAAAGATCAGATGCTGCTGTGCAGATATTAGAGATCAGATGCTGCCGTGCAGATATTAAAGATCAGATGCTGCTGTGCAGATATTAATGATCAGATGCTGCTGTGCAGATATTAATGATCAGATGCTGCTGTGCAGATATTAAAGATCAGATGCTGCTGTGCAGATATTAGAGATCAGATGCTGCTGTGCAGATATTAAAGATCAGATGCTGCTGTGCAGATATTAATGATCAGATGCTGCTGTGCAGATATTAATGATCAGATGCTGCTGTGCAGATATTAATGATCAGATGCTGCTGTGCAGATATTAGAGATCAGATGCTGCTGTGCAGATATTAGAGATCAGATGCTGCTGTGCAGATATTAGAGATCAGATGCTGCTGTGCAGATATTAAAGATCAGATGCTGCTGTGCAGATATTAAAGATCAGATGCTGCTGTGCAGATATTAATGATCAGATGCTGCTGTGCAGATATTAAAGATCAGATGCTGCTGTGCAGATATTAAAGATCAGATGCTGCTGTGCAGATATTAGAGATCAGATGCTGCTGTGCAGATATTAGAGATCAGATGCTGCTGTGCAGATATTAGAGATCAGATGCTGCTGTGCAGATATTAAAGATCAGATGCTGCTGTGCAGATATTAAAGATCAGATGCTGCCGTGCAGATATTAGAGATCAGATGCTGCTGTGCAGATATTAGAGATCAGATGCTGCTGTGCAGATATTAAAGATCAGATGCTGCTGTGCAGATATTAATGATCAGATGCTGCTGTGCAGATATTAGAGATCAGATGCTGCTGTGCAGATATTAAAGATCAGATGCTGCTGTGCAGATATTAAAGATCAGATGCTGCTGTGCAGATATTAGAGATCAGATGCTGCTGTGCAGATATTAAAGATCAGATGCTGCTGTGCAGATATTAATGATCAGATGCTGCTGTGCAGATATTAAAGATCAGATGCTGCTGTGCAGATATTAGAGATCAGATGCTGCTGTGCAGATATTAAAGATCAGATGCTGCTGTGCAGATATTAAAGATCAGATGCTGCTGTGCAGATATTAAAGATCAGATGCTGCTGTGCAGATATTAAAGATCAGATGCTGCTGTGCAGATATTAATGATCAGATGCTGCTGTGCAGATATTAGAGATCAGATGCTGCTGTGCAGATATTAGAGATCAGATGCTGCTGTGCAGATATTAATGATCAGATGCTGCTGTGCAGATATTAAAGATCAGATGCTGCTGTGCAGATATTAATGATCAGATGCTGCTGTGCAGATATTAAAGATCAGATGCTGCTGTGCAGATATTAGAGATCAGATGCTGCTGTGCAGATATTAGAGATCAGATGCTGCTGTGCAGATATTAAAGATCAGATGCTGCTGTGCAGATATTAAAGATCAGATGCTGCTGTGCAGATATTAAAGATCAGATGCTGCTGTGCAGATATTAGAGATCAGATGCTGCTGTGCAGATATTAGAGATCAGATGCTGCTGTGCAGATATTAATGATCAGATGCTGCTGTGCAGATATTAGAGATCAGATGCTGCTGTGCAGATATTAGAGATCAGATGCTGCTGTGCAGATATTAAAGATCAGATGCTGCTGTGCAGATATTAGAGATCAGATGCTGCTGTGCAGATATTAATGATCAGATGCTGCTGTGCAGATATTAATGATCAGATGCTGCTGTGCAGATATTAAAGATCAGATGCTGCTGTGCAGATATTAGAGATCAGATGCTGCTGTGCAGATATTAATGATCAGATGCTGCTGTGCAGATATTAGAGATCAGATGCTGCTGTGCAGATATTAATGATCAGATGCTGCTGTGCAGATATTAAAGATCAGATGCTGCTGTGCAGATATTAGAGATCAGATGCTGCTGTGCAGATATTAAAGATCAGATGCTGCTGTGCAGATATTAATGATCAGATGCTGCTGTGCAGATATTAATGATCAGATGCTGCTGTGCAGATATTAAAGATCAGATGCTGCTGTGCAGATATTAAAGATCAGATGCTGCTGTGCAGATATTAGAGATCAGATGCTGCTGTGCAGATATTAAAGATCAGATGCTGCTGTGCAGATATTAGAGATCAGATGCTGCTGTGCAGATATTAGAGATCAGATGCTGCTGTGCAGATATTAGAGATCAGATGCTGCTGTGCAGATATTAAATATCAGATGCTGCTGTGCAGATATTAGAGATCAGATGCTGCTGTGCAGATATTAGAGATCAGATGCTGCTGTGCAGATATTAATGATCAGATGCTGCTGTGCAGATATTAGAGATCAGATGCTGCTGTGCAGATATTAATGATCAGATGCTGCTGTGCAGATATTAATGATCAGATGCTGCTGTGCAGATATTAAAGATCAGATGCTGCTGTGCAGATATTAAAGATCAGATGCTGCTGTGCAGATATTAGAGATCAGATGCTGCTGTGCAGATATTAAAGATCAGATGCTGCTGTGCAGATATTAGAGATCAGATGCTGCTGTGCAGATATTAGAGATCAGATGCTGCTGTGCAGATATTAGAGATCAGATGCTGCTGTGCAGATATTAAATATCAGATGCTGCTGTGCAGATATTAGAGATCAGATGCTGCTGTGCAGATATTAGAGATCAGATGCTGCTGTGCAGATATTAATGATCAGATGCTGCTGTGCAGATATTAGAGATCAGATGCTGCTGTGCAGATATTAATGATCAGATGCTGCTGTGCAGATATTAAAGATCAGATGCTGCTGTGCAGATATTAAAGGCTGATATGGATGATAAAACTGAGAGCCCTGTGATTCACACCAGAAGCCTTAAGTCATCCTCAGCTAAACCTTTTTAATATCTATATTAGTTGCAGAGATGTTTCTATTAAAGCTCCTGCTAAATTAAAGGATGATAAAAGTGCAGCTTATTGTCAGGTTCAGCCATAATTGCCTCCTCCTGACTTCCTCCTTTCTTCTCCTTTGCATACGCAAACAGGCTGTTAGCTGCTGCTTGTTGTGCTCCTACAGTTTACAGTGTTTGTTTCCATCATAGCCGATTGGATGCAGACTATTCTCTGTCTGGGAAATGAGTCTGGCTAAGGAGCGTGTCTGTTCTCCTTGGCTATAGAAAACGAGCCCTGTCTGGTTATGCAGTTCCTATTAGGAGCTGATGTGAACATCAGAGACGCGTGGTTAGCAATGGGCTCTTAGCTGTCCCTGCACCTGGCACAGTGGCATAATTGGTGAGGATGGGCTACATTTGTGGGGCCACAGCATTGTTTGCTGGATATAATACCCCCAGCCTTGTTCACCCATCTGAGCCCCAGCGCTCCACAATGCCTCATATCATCACCATTTACATAGTGAAGAGCCGTTAGCTGTCTGCAGTGGTAAACAGAGCCTTTTCCTCTCTTTAACTCCTGTTTTTTTCTCTTCCTTTTAAATCAGCCATCTAAGGCATGCCTCGTCTAGTGGAGCACCTAGGGAATAAAAACAGCAGCAGTCATTTGGGAGCAGCCTATTTACCAGCCCACTCTCTGATTGGATGTGGGATAAGTCGCAGTTAATCGCAATCAGTCAATCTTTATTTCATTATCCTACATTATAAGTTGATATAGTGATATAAATGTGTGCTTTTTTTAATTGCCAGTCTATATCATCTCATTCTGTTATAGGTTTTATCTATGATACCCTTTGAACTCATCCTGTGGATCATTTTATTCAACTTAAGATATATTGGCCTGTTAAAATAAAAACATGATTGTGATGTTTGATCGTTTTTTTTCCCGGTGTTCACCAGCGTCTCTCTGAAAAAGTTATTTTCTGAATCTGCAGAAGGTTGTTGTGGTTAGAGCTTTTTAAAGTGGCCCGTTTAGTCTTTGACGAGAGCTTCAATTTCAAGATCAGTTATTCCAATTAGACCTGTCATTAAATGTACACGATTTTCTAATGCTGCCCATGTTTAGGCTGGCTAAGTGGGAGAGCAGCAGTAGAGATGATTGGCTACCTCGGGGCCGGGGCCTCCTTTGATACAAGACAGAAGTAGCAGATCAATCTTCTGCTATTGCACTCGGCCCTCAGAGTCCCTTCGTCTCTCACAGGCCCTCACTTCAAAGCCAGGGGAACATAATGTACAATCTTTTAATAGCTTTAGAGCAAAGCTCTTGGAAGCTCTCCCACACTGTATACCCGGCCTCAGTCTAAACACCTAATCAAGATTACCTGAGCTGGCCACAATAGCAGCTAAATGCAATTCAAGATCCATGGTTCCTTTGAAGTCCTCATTGCAGAAAGCAGAGCTAATTCAGCGAGCTACAATTGGTAGACTTTGTTGTGATATCTTCCTGCAGAAAAGCAATTATCCGCCTCCTATTTCACTGGAGGACATGTTACACAGCTTAGCCGGCTCCCACTGCTGTTCTTCCTTCTTCCAGCTGATTGGGATGTCAGCGGTTAAACAGCCTGGATCTCAGCTGACATGACAGCAGAGGCGGATCTATGTGTGTATGTCGTGTTAGTAGGTTGGTATTTCGCTTGTTTGTAGGCGGTTATTCTCGGTCCCTGGATTAACTCAGGTCTTTTATTGAGCTTTTCCCGTCACTGACAGATGGTAATATCAAAAAAAGATAAAAGACATTTCTTCTCCCATTTTAACCCATAAATTCACAGAAATTTTTCATTTTTAGAAGATTTTATCGCCTGAACCAGAATTACTGTCAGAACTGTTAAGTTTTAACACCCAAAGTTTTTACATCTGGGATTTTAAATCGATTAATCATCAGATTTTCAGGATTGAATTCACCTCTGGAAGATTGAGCAATATCTCCTGATGACAGTTTGATCAACACAGATCTTATACCCTCAATCAAGCCCCCCCCCCAAAAAAAACAAACGCAGTTCAAGTTTGAAAATTTAAGGAAATATATTTTTTTCTCTAAGTTGAGCTCCTACTCTTCTACTTCCTGTTAACTCCAGAGATGGACCGTTAGCTTTAGCTGATATTAACGTTTATTCTCTTACATTTGGGTAGATACATTCATTATTCAGAAGCTCACGTATTCCTCTTCTCTTTGCATCAAATGTTTATTTCTATAAAGGTTTGTGGAACATCTGTCATCACTGAGTCATTATAACATTTGAAGAGAAGAAGAAAAAGATTCAAGAATCAGCTCAGATAAATCAGCGGCACATAAAACGGACATCGGCCTAAAAAACGTATAACCCATTTCTAATCCAGATTAGGATTTAATTTTAAACCTGTTTAAACGCCAGGAATAGAATCTCTGGTGGATATATGAGTAAATTTAAATCTGTTTGTTATTTCAGAACTCATTTCATCTCATTAACTTTATAGATCTAGATCAATCAGAACATCCAATCAGATTAAAGGTTAAAAGTTTTCTATCTAAGGAAAACCAGCTTATTGCATCCAATCATTGACTTTACAGGATTCTCCCCTCCTGGATGAAAGACATTGACTTTGCAGCAATCCCTCACACTGAGCATGCATGCAGCGAAAGTGGAGAGGAAAACTGCCTTTGAACAGGAAGAAACCTCAATCAGAACCAGAAACAGGCTCATCTAACTCCACAGGTGGCTGTGTCTGGGAAATAAAGGGTTAAGCAGGTGAGCTTTATGTCAGAGGATGAAAGAGAGAAGATCCTGTAAAACACTGAATCCGACTTTCTGTCCGAGCTGGCAGACAGTTGTTCCTCACTGAGAAAGAGCGCCCGTCTATTTTAGTTGGACTAAGCAGCAATTCAGCAGCAATTTAATGGTTCCCACATGAAGAGAGACGCGGTTACAAAGTAAAACACTTCAAAATCGAATGCCTGAATAGCAGAGGAAACTGTCAGGTTTGTTTCTGTATAACAGGAGTGGCAGAGTGGGCATAAACAACCAATAAAACATTTGAAAAACCCACGATAGGTAATCACCCTATTTTCACCTTGCAAAAAACAGTAAACAAGCAGCAGACAGAACTGATGAGCGCAGCTTTTTGCTCTTGCTGCTTTATGGGGAAAAAAAGAACTTCAACCAACTTCACAGATCCTTATGTTTTCAATATTGGTCTATAAAAATGATCTGTTCTGGTTTAAGAGATGCTGCAAAGACTCATAAATGGGAATTTGCTTTGGAGGCGCGCTGGTTGATGTTTTAATTTGTAGGACCCAGAGATAGAAGTAAAACCTGCACAGATCGGGATCTGCTCATCCTGTGCAGTTGGAGGCTTTCTACACGCAGTCAGTATGAGCCCATAGCTCTAGGAGAGAAACAGGACTACACTGGAAAACAGGCCAAGCTCCAACATCTAGAAACAAAGGTGTTGATGGCAGCAGCACAGCTGATATTTCTCTCCAGGATGGAGTCACAGCCAAACAGGAACAGACCAGATGAAGCTACTATGAGAAAAAGCAGAGAGAGCAGAACGTTAGAGATTGAACTAACAGATTCTGCAGAGTGGGAGAATAGAGATAGAATGAAGCAGAATGAGGAAAATGGGGGCATGGGCGGTTCTACACAGGAGAGGGGCCAACAGGGCCCAGTGCCCCTGTAGTTCATGTCTTGGCCCCTGTTATGGCCCCTGTACCGAAGACATAATACTGGATCTGCACTGGAACAGACAGGGTCCTTTGGATCTATTTCTTTTCTTTTTTCTAAAATTTATTTTTATTTTACAAATTCTGTTTGACTAATTATTTAAAAACAACAAGGCGATAGCTTCAGTGGCATTGAAATAGAATCCAAGTTTTCATCTGCTAAACGATTTTTTTCAAAACAAATAAGAAAAACAAAACTCATTTTTGCAGCTGAATTTATCAGTTTTTCTTGAGTTCTAATTCAGATTTTACAGAAAACGTCATTTTTACTTATATTAAGTCAAAAATATGTCAAACTCCTAAATGATGAATATATATTGACCTAATAAGACAGAATTTTAATTAAACCTAATTGAATAAAAAAAATGCAGCTCTCTTAATATATTTGAATCCCTTGCCCTGTTTTTTATTTCATGCTTTTCTGGGCCCCCATGAAAAAAATGCTGGCCCCCTCCTGGCCCCCTGGTACATTTGGTGTAGAACCGCCACTGAATAGGGGTCCCTATGTCCTCCAGCAGTCTAAGCCTATAGCAGCATAACTATAGTGAAGCTGAAAATCCCACAAGACAAAATGATGTCATTTCCTGTAGGGAAACAAATGTCTCTGTTGTTGTGCCGGAAGCTGCAGCCTTAGAGACCTTCTGTTGGTGTCTAACAGTCTGATGAAAAGGATGATCACTGCTGTCCATCATCTTCCTCATCTCCAGAGGTTCTAGAGCAGTTCCTAGAACAGAGCCGACCTTCTCTATCAGCTGGTTGAGCTTCTTTCAGTCATCAGCTTTGATGATGATGATGATGATGGAGGTAGATATCAGCCTCTCCTCAGCAGACTGATAGAAGATCTGCAGCATCTGAAGGACCTACGCTTCCTCTAGAAGTCCAGTCTGCTCCGTCCCTTCATGGAGACGGCTTCCCAGCTGTGTCTCCAGTCCAGGTTGTTGTCCAGGTGAACACCAAGGGATTTCTACTCCTCCACCACCTCCACTTCTTCTCCCAGGATGGTATCAGTGTTGGAGCTGTCCTCATTTCTACTGAATCATAGTTGATTCACTTGGTGATAAAACCTCTGGGTTAGTTTCAAGTCTGAGATTGATGGGGCGACAGTGGCGTTGGATGTAGGAGTTTGCCCTGAAATCGAAGGGTTGACGGTTCAAGCCCTGACTCCGACTTTCAGTGTTGTTGTGTCCTTGGGCAAGACACTTCACTCTACTGTGTACTGATGGTGGTCAGAGGGCCCAGTGGCGCCAGTGTACGGCAGGCCTGCTTCTGTCAGTGAGCCCCATGGCAGCTGTGGCTACGATGTAGCTTGCCACCATCAGTGTGAGTGTGAATGGGTGAATGAATGTAGTGTAAAGCGCTTTGGTCAAGTCTCCTAACTTGAATAAAGGCGCTATATAAGTACAGGACATTTACCATGGTGTTACTAACAGCCTAACTCTACATCAAGAGTCTGGCTGCTCTCATTCACACTGACCTTCACCTTTCAGTCTCAGAGAATTAGTGACATTGAGTGAAAAAGTCTTCAGTCTGTCAATGGCATCGATCCACTCAGATGGTCCTTTGCCACTGAGGGGAGCCTTAAAGTTGACTAAATGATTTTCATTACACTGTTAACAGACCATTTTCATTTCACTGCAGTAAAGCCAACATCAGCAACAAGTGAAAGGGTAAATTGATGAAATCTGATGTGGTGGAAAAAGGCAGACGTCGATGGAAATGCGTCACTATTGATACCTCTCAAGTGGTGCTGGTTTTAATGGGCTGCAGAGTTTGGATGATAGAAACAATAAAATGTGTTTGTCTTTTCCTGCAGGTTGCTTTTATCCCTCCATGCCTTAAGCTTTAATGAGAGTGTAACCTTTCAGCATTGCTTCTTTGTTTGCTTGATAAAAATTGAACATATGGAATCCTAGTCTCAGCTGGACCTCAGCTACCATGTGTTACCAGATGGATGCATTTAATTACCTTCCTGGAATGTGGAGGAAATCACTGATGGAATCGCTACTATGATTTAAATAACGGGAGGTGTTGGGAAGGAAAATGGAAAGGATTGGAGAAAACATCATTACTTTGAGCTCTTAATGTCCCCAACAGCAGCGGAATAAATATTTGCTCTCTGAAATGGGCAAAGCTGGTTTTTGCTAAATCAGTTGCATTAGATGCATGAGAAACACACTGATAGTCCCCAGGCTGAATAATTCGGTCAGATCATGCAAAGAAGCGCTTCAGCCCTTCATTCTCTTGGGACAGAATTGTGCCTCTCAGCACAAAGATTATCTTGGTTTATTTGTTTTATTGTGGTCTAAATGGCTGATTTAGCTCCATCCTCTGCGTCTTTGAAAGAGTCCAGGCTGCAGCTCCTTACGTCTCTGTCCGTCTAACAGGGAGCATCAGGTATAGAACCTCATTTGACCGTTTTTACACATTTTTGGGTCCTAATAAGACATACTTTAATAATCCCAGAGGGAAATTACTTTTGTTACACGCTACAGATATACAAACGTATATATATATATATATATATATATATATATATATATATATATATATATATATATATATATATATATATATACACTCTCTCTCTCTATATATATATTTATATACATTTTAAATTCTACTTACTTCTGTTTAAGTTTTATGGTGACAATTCCAATCTCATGTGGTCTCAGGCCACTTTAGATATGCAGTTCAATCAGATTATCCAGTTAGATTGCACTGCTCCCTGTGCCCCACACAATGGCAGCCCACTGCTCCTCAAGGAGATGGGTTAAATGCATAGAAATGGACATAGAAAAAGAAGCATAGATACAAAAGGCAACTGTCAACCAGCTCCACAGGCGGCCCCGTCCAGGAAACACACAGCCAGGCAGACCAGCTCCGAGCCAGCTCCCATGTCAGAGGATGAAGAGACCCTAACCCTTTTCCAGCTTGACCTGGATGACTGACTGTGACTCTTCACACTCTTCATTAGTAAAAATCTCTCCTGTTTCCCAGCATTCAACCAGAGGACACCTGAAAGACTTTTACAGCCTAGAAAAAGGAGCGCTACCGCAGGTCATTCATCGCTGCTGCAACCACACTCTACAATGAGACACTACAACCGCAATAACTGCTGCAATGGAGAATAATTACTATTTAATACTCTGTACAATAACTATATATAAACACCCTGAGCAATAAACCTGTATAATAATCCTGCTATAAAAAGAAAAAAAACGGACCTATGTGGATGCACTGTATATACTGTATATATCCCATCATGCACCTTTTCCCTTCTTCTTCTTCTTCTTCTATGACTATTTGAGCTGATGGAACGAGTAAATTTCTCCACTGTGAGATCAATAAAGTCAATCAAGCAATAAAGTCGATCAATCAATAAAATCGATCAATCAATGGATTGGATGAAGGAGAAAAGCTCCTTCTACCACCAGATGACGATAGACTCATTTTACTCAGTTTATTATGATCCCAGTTTGACCTCTATAAGAATCTGAACTAGAAAACTGATGAAAAATAAATGGTTCATGAAAAGGTAAACCCAGGTAGGTAAACCCAGGCAGGTAAACCCAGGTAGGTAAACCCAGGCAGGTAAACCCAGGTAGGTAAACCCAGGCAGGTAAACCCAGGTAGGTAAACCCAGGCAAGCAAACCCAGGCAGGTAAACCCAGGTAGGTAAACCCAGGCAGGTAAACCCAGGTAGGTAAACCCAGGCAGGTAAACCCAGGTAGGTAAACCCAGGCAGGTAAACCCAGGTAGGTAAACCCAGGCAGGCAAACCCAGGTAGGTAAACCCAGGCAGGTAAACCCAGGTAGGTAAACCCAGGCAAGCAAACCCAGGCAGGTAAACCCAGGTAGGTAAACCCAGGCAGGTAAACCCAGGCAGGTAAACCCAGGCAGGTAAACCCAGGTAGGTAAACCCAGACAAGCAAACCCAGGCAGGTAAACCCAGGTAGGTAAACCCAGGCAGGTAAACCCAGGTAGGTAAACCCAGGCAGGTAAACCCAGGTAGGTAAACCCAGGCAAGCAAACCCAGGCAGGTAAACCCAGGTAGGTAAACCCAGGCAGGTAAACCCAGGTAGGTAAACCCAGGCAGGTAAACCCAGGTAGGTAAACCCAGGCAGGTAAACCCAGGTAGGTAAACCCAGGCAGGCAAACCCAGGTAGGTAAACCCAGGCAGGTAAACCCAGGCAGGTAAACCCAGGCAAGCAAACCCAGGCAGGTAAACCCAGGTAGGTAAACCCAGGCAGGTAAACCCAGGCAGGTAAACCCAGGCAGGTAAACCCAGGTAGGTAAACCCAGACAAGCAAACCCAGGCAGGTAAACCCAGGTAGGTAAACCCAGGCAGGTAAACCCAGGTAGGTAAACCCAGGCAGGTAAACCCAGGTAGGTAAACCCAGGCAGGTAAACCCAGGCAGGTAAACCCAGGTAGGTAAACGCAGGCAGGTAAACCCAGGTAGGTAAACCCAGGCAGGTAAACCCAGGTAGGTAAACCCAGGCAGGCAAACCCAGGTAGGTAAACCCAGGCAGGTAAACCCAGGTAGGTAAACCCAGGCAAGCAAACCCAGGCAGGTAAACCCAGGTAGGTAAACCCAGGCAGGTAAACCCAGGCAGGTAAACCCAGGTAGGTAAACCCAGGTAGGTAAACCCAGGCAGGTAAACCCAGGTAGGTAAACCCAGACAAGCAAACCCAGGCAGGTAAACCCAGGTAGGTAAACCCAGGCAGGTAAACCCAGGTAGGTAAACCCAGGCAGGTAAACCCAGGTAGGTAAACCCAGGCAGGCAAACCCAGGTAGGTAAACCCAGGCAGGTAAACCCAGGTAGGTAAACCCAGGCAGGTAAACCCAGGTAGGTAAACCCAGGCAGGTAAACCCAGGCAGGTAAACCCAGGTAGGTAAACCCAGGCAGGTAAACCCAGGTAGGTAAACCCAGACAAGCAAACCCAGGCAGGTAAACCCAGGTAGGTAAACCCAGGCAGGTAAACCCAGGTAGGTAAACCCAGGCAGGTAAACCCAGGTAGGTAAACCCAGGCAGGTAAACCCAGGTAGGTAAACCCAGGCAGGCAAACCCAGGTAGGTAAACCCAGGCAGGTAAACCCAGGTAGGTAAACCCAGGCAGGTAAACCCAGGTAGGTAAACCCAGGCAGGTAAACCCAGGTAGGTAAACCCAGGCAGGCAAACCCAGGTAGGTAAACCCAGGCAGGTAAACCCAGGTAGGTAAACCCAGGCAGGTAAACCCAGGTAGGTAAACCCAGGTAGGTAAACCCAGGCAGGCAAACCCAGGCAGGTAAACCCAGGCAGGCAAACCCAGGCAGGTAAACCCAGGCAGGCAAACCCAGGCAGGTAAACCCAGGTAGGTAAACCCAGGTAGGTAAACCCAGGCAGGTAAACCCAGGCAGGTAAACCCAGGTGTCCTTTATATCCAGACTATATCTATGAATATTTTCTTCTAAAGGAGTTTAAGTTTTCTACAGGAGGCTTATTTTCTCTTTAAGCATTTAAAATCATCATTATGTTTATAACAACATAGATCGTCCATGATTCTACAAATCAGTAAATAATACACTATATTGCCAAAAGTATTTGCTCACCTGCCTTGACTCACATATGAGCTTAAGTGACATCCCGTTCCTAATCCATAGGGTTCAATATGACGTCGGTCCACCCTTTGCAGCTAGAACAGCTTCAACTCTTCTGGGAAGGCTGTCCACAAGGTTTAGGAGTGTGTTTATGGGAATTTTTGACCATTCTTCCAGAAGCGCATTTGTGAGGTCGCACACTGATGTTGGACGAGAAGGCCTGGCTCTCAGTCTCCGCTCTAATTCATCCCAAAGGTGTTCTATCGGGTTGAGGTCAGGACTCTGTGCAGGCCAGTCAAGTTCATCCACACCAGACTCTGTCATCCATGTCTTTATGGACCTTGCTTTGTGCACTGGTGCACAGTCATGTTGGAAGAGGAAGGGGCCAGCTCCAAACTGTTCCCACAAAGTTGGGAGCATGGAATTGTCCAAAATGTCTTGGTATGCTGAAGCATTCAGAGTTCCTTTCACTGGAACTAAGGGGCCAAGCCCAGCTCCTGAAAAACAACCCCACACCATAATCCCCCCTCCACCAAACTTTACACTTGGCACAATGCAGTCAGACAAGTACCGTTCTCCTGGCAACCGCCAAACCCAGACCCGTCCATCAGATTGCCAGATGGAGAAGCGCGATTCGTCACTCCAGAGAACGCGTCTCCACTGCTCTAGAGTCCAGTGGCGGCGTGCTTTACACCACCGCATCCGACGCTTTGCATTGCACTTGGTTATGTATGGCTTGGATGCAGCTGCTCGACCATGGAAACCCATTCCATGAAGCTCTCTGCGCACTGTTCTTGAGCTAATCTGAAGGCCACATGAAGTTTGGAGGTCTGTAGTGATTGACTCTGCAGAAAGTTGGCGACCTCTTCGCACTATGCGCTTCAGCATCCGCTGACCCCGCTCCGTCAGTTTACGTGGCCTACCACTTCGTGGCTGAGTTGCTGTCGTTCCCAAACACTTCCATTTTCTTATAATACAGCTGACAGTTGACTGTGGAATATTTAGGAGCGAGGAAATTTCACGACTGGATTTGTTGCACAGGTGGCATCCTATCACAGTTCCACGCTGGAATTCACTGAGCTCCTGAGAGCGACCCATTCTTTCACAAATGTTTGTAAAAACAGTCTGCATGCCTAGGTGCTTGAATTTATACACCTGTGGCCATGGAAGTGATTGGAACACCTGATTCCAATAATTTGGATGGGTGAGCAAATACTTTTGGCAATATAGTGTATCTGGTTAAAATGTCATTATTTTGCTCTAAGAATTTATAAAAATGTTTTTTTGTCAGTGGGAGAGCCAATCGGATCACAATCAGGACTTGGTGAACTAGTTGAGTGAGGTCATAAATGTTTAATGAAAGGTTTTCCAAATAACTGGTCCTTTGAAGTCCCAAAATCCTCTCAGCCGCCTCCATATATGGACTTCTTAATCTGGTCAGAGCGTTCTGATGACCGAGGGCACAAAGCATCAGGTTAATTGCCTCGCTCTAAAGATTGGCCTAATTACTAAAAGATAATGAGTATATAAGCCACAGAGTTGCACGCTCTGAGGAGCCATTTGAAGATGTGTTTGAGGATGAGGTGATTAGAAGAGAGGGAGAACTAAAGCTTAGCTATTTGCATCTAATGATTTAGACTTACTTGTCCTGGTTTAGCTGGGCGGTTCAGGTGGGTCCTCAATAATTCTTCTGAGTGCTTCTTTCCAGCTAGTTTAGCGTCAGCATTGAACCGAGCTTCAGTCTGCGGTGAGAGACAACACACAGGTGGGGGGGGGGGGGGGGGGGGGTATAGCTTTAAAATAGGCCTTCACTCATCACCCTTAACCTCCCATGTTTCCCACCCTGTTAGCAACGTGTCTGACAAGATTATAGGCTCAGTTTGAAAAGCAATCTGCTTGCAGTGCCTACTAAGCATAAAAGCAGATGAAGATGAGTTGACAGAGAGTTAAAGCTTTGAAAGAAAGGCATCCTATTGTGCCAATTTCCAATGGCTGAGTGAAACTACAATCCTCCCTCTGAAGGGCATCCAGTTCAATCTAGAGTGATTAGCTCCCCTTTGTCTGGGACGACTTGCTGAAGCCATGAACACAAGCAGCTCTAATCTTTCACACACATTGTCATGTTTCTCTATCCTTGTGGGGACTTCAGATTGGCTTCCATTCATTTCTACAACCTAACTGTGACCTGTACCCCAACACTGAGCACTCCGGGTTCATAGCTAACCCGTCCTGAACTCAACCCACACCTTAAAACACCTGCGCCTCAAACAGCATCTGTACCCAATGGGGAAGCACTTGGACGCCGCACTCGGTCACCGCACTCGGACGCCGCACTCGGACGCCGCACTCGGACGCCGCACTCGGACGCCGCACTAGGACGCCGCACTAGGACGCCTACAGATTTGTGACGTCACACACTCACAAAAAAATAAAGAGGTGCCATTTTTAAACATCTGCAGGTAGACCTTTGTTTCACCATCTCATCATCATCCTGATTCTAAGCTCACTGCAACAAACAATTCATCACAAACAATCCCTTTAGGGAAGCTTTTAGCTCCACGTTTTCCTTCTATTCTTGTCTCTGGATTTAGTTTCATAGTTAACATGATAGACTGAATGTTTAAACATGAAAATAACTTTATTTAATCAACGGACAATATTTTAAACAGTGAACTGAGGGGAATTAAACTATGTAATGCTGGGCCTCATCATAACTACCAATGTCATGGCATCATACAGCTTTAAAACAAACCTACAGGCTGCCAAGATGGCGCCACAGGTGAACCTGAAGGAAATCATTTCAAACAGCTTAAGGCTAAAATGCACAACACCTGACTGGAGGAGACGTTTTAGGTTTCATTCATCGCTCACTTCACCAGCGGCCTCCACTGTCCCTACAGGCTGACCTCTGACCCTCTGTCAGCATCAAGCTCCCGCATCACGAGACAGAGACCTGTGTGTTTTTTTATTTGTCTTCTATTGATACCTTGTATAAGCAAGCTGAAGAAAGTGAAGATAATAGCATGAAATAAATCAGAAGTGGCAAATTGATCTGGTTTCATTAGTGCTGATGATCAGCTTGTTTAAATCCAGTCCATAATCTGACTGTTTAAATGTTATGTCAGCTGTGATTGGTGTAGTGATGCTACTAGTAAGAGGACTCTGTATGCAGTTTGATTCTATTCAGTTCATTTCTATAGCTCCAATTCAGGTCATGTCATCTCAGGTCACTTTCCAGTTCACCAGATCATCCAGTCAGATTGATTCAAAGTTTTCTATCTAAGGAAAACCAGCTGATTGCATCGACATTGACTCTTCAGCAATCCCTCACACTAAGCATGCTTGTGGCGACAGTGGAGAGTAAAAACTCCCTTTGAACAGGAAGAAACCTCCAGTAGAACCAGGCTCAGTGTGAGCGGCCATCTGCTGAGGCCCACTGGGGTTCAAGGAGACAGAAGCAGACATAGAAAAAGAAGCATAGATACAAAAGGCAACTGTCAACCAGCTCCACAGGCGGCCCCGTCCAGGAAACACACAGCCAGGCAGACGAGCTCCGAGCCAGCTCCCATGTCAGAGGATGAAGAGAGCACATCCAGTTAGTCACAGTCAGAGAAACAGGACTACACTGGAAAACAGGCCAAGCTCCAACATCTAGAAACAAATGTGTTGATGGCAGCAGCACAGATGATATTTCTCTCCAGGAGAAATATGATCTCTCATTTTCATTTTCATCAGAACTCTGGTTGCAGCATTTTGGATCATAATTGAACATCATTGGAGACCAGCGATGAACACATTTAAGGCGTGAGAAGCAGCTGGACAGTCAGTCAGGTGTAAATGAAGAACATCTTCTGTATCCGTTGACCTCCTGTGACCTTCACATGTCAGCTGAGGAGTTTCCATAGATGGATTAGGTTCCATGATCAGGAGGCATTGCTGAATATTCTCTGTTTTCAGGCCAATCGTCTCAGTCTGATTCACCCAAACCGTTCGAGATGCTCAGAAAGAAACACGGTGATGATGGATTAGGTCCTTAATGTGGTAGCATTATAATAAGCTGTAATTTCACTCCACACAAAAGGCCCATTTCACTACTAGAAGCCTTAGATCATTATCAAAGCACTATTTACCAATATTTTAATGAGATTATAGTCTCTATTTAACCCATCATGGACTCTTTGAAGTTTCTATGTTTTTAGTGTTAAGTCCTTAGATGCTCAGTTGAAAACAAATGGCCTCGGCCTTTTTAATCTGATGAGAATCGCTGCCTGTCCCAGCTGTGTCTCTTTTTTACCTCCCACCCACTCATTTTTTGCCATTGAAATGCAGTTAATTGAAGGAGTCTTTCACCACTAAACATGAAGGAGAGCAAATTAGCATCTCTCTGTGTTCATCGGGAAGCAAAGGCAGACATGGATGCTTTGATGTGCGAAGTGTGCTTTCAATTGGCGGCAGGACTCCTGAAAATGAGCTGATGGCCTTGCTATTAGGCCCAAATGCAGATGCGTCCATGTGTTGCAAAACACTTAATCCTTTAATTGATCACCTTCTGCCTGGCCTATTCTGTGAGGGTGGGTGGATGAGAGAGAGAGAGAGAGTTTGTTTCCTCCTCACCACACGCTTATCAGAATCACATTTTGCTGAAGACATGAATTGCTTTTGAAAGTCTACAAAAGATGGTGAGTGCAGGACAAAGAGCAAAGAGGATCTACATGTAACAGATGGAGTCTTTTTTAATCTGTTTCTGGGATTAAAATCTGCTAATCTGGTCAGGTTTATTGACAAAGCAGAGACTAATAAATAATCACAGTAAGATTAATGAATATTCATAGTCAATTATTGATATTTTTGTCCTGAATGATCTTGCAGAAATTATATTTGCTTGCATTTTATCATTGACTCTTCAGCAATCCCTCACACTAAGCATGCTTGTAGTGACAGTGGAGAGGAAAAACTCCCTTTGAACAGGAAGAAACCTCCAGCAGAACCAGGCTCAGTGTGAGCGGCCATCTGCTGAGGCCCACTGGGGTTCAAGGAGACAGAAGCAGACATAGAAAAAGAAGCATAGATACAAAAGGCAACTGTCAACCAGCTCCACAGGCGGCCCCGTCCAGGAAACACACAGCCAGGCAGACGAGCTCCGAGCCAGCTCCCATGTCAGAGGATGAAGAGAGCACATCCAGTTAGTCACAGTCAGAGAAACAGGACTACACTGGAAAACAGGCCAAGCTCCAACATCTAGAAACAAAGGTGTTGATGGCAGCAGCACAGATGATATTTCTCTCCAGAAAAAGTAGAAAGAGCCGCACGTCAGAGTGGATGTTCCTTGCCCGGGACTCATGCTGGACAAGGTTCCCAATAATCAGATTAATAATAATCAGTCAGATTAATAAATAATCAGCCGGATTAATGAATGATCAGTGGGATTAATGAATAGTCAGTCAGATTAATGAATAATCAGTGGGATTAATGAATGATCAGTGAGATTAATGACTGACCAATTGGATTAATGAATAATCAGTCGGATTAATGAATAGTCTGTCAGATTAATGAATAATCAGTCGGATTAATGAATAGTCAGTCAGATTAATGAATAATCAGCCGGATTAATGAATAATCAGCCGGATTAATGAATGATCAGTGGGATTAATGAATAATCAGATGGATTAATGAATAATCAGCCGGATTAATGAATGATCAGTGGGATTAATGAATAGTCAGTCAGATTAATGAATAATCAGATGGGTTAATGAATGATCAGTGGGATTAATGAATAATCAGCCGGATTAATGAATAATCAGATGGATTAATGAATAATCAGCCGGATTAATGAATAATCAGATGGATTAATGAATAATCAGCCGGATTAATGAATAATCAGGTGGATTAATGAATAATAAGCCGGATTAATGAATGATCAGTGGGATTAATGAATAATCAGCCGGATTAATGAATGATCAGTGGGATTATTGAATAATCAGATGGATTAATGAATGATCAGTGGGATTAATGAATAATCAGATGGATTAATGAATAATCAGCCGGATTAATGAATGATCAGTGGGATTAATGAATAATCAGCCGGATTAATGAATGATCAGTGGGATTAATGACTGACCAATTGGATTAATGAATAATCAGTCGGATTAATGAATAATCAGATGGATTAATGAATAATCAGCCGGATTAATGAATGATCAGTGGGATTAATGAATAATCAGCCGGATTAATGAATGATCAGTGGGATTAATGAATAATCAGCCGGATTAATGAATGATCAGTGGGATTAATGACTGACCAATTGGATTAATGAATAATCAGTCGGATTAATGAATAATCAGATGGATTAATGAATAATCAGCCGGATTAATGAATGATCAGTGGGATTAATGAATAATCAGATGGATTAATGAATAATCAGCCGGATTAATGAATGATCAGTGGGATTAATGAATAATCAGCCAGATTAATGAATGATCAGTGGGATTAATGACTGACCAATTGGATTAATGAATAATCAGTCGGATTAATGAATAATCAGATGGATTAATGAATAATCAGCCGGATTAATGAATGATCAGTGGGATTAATGAATAATCAGATGGATTAATGAATAATCAGCCGGATTAATGAATGATCAGTGGGATTAATGAATAATCAGCCGGATTAATGAATGATCAGTGGGATTAATGACTGACCAATTGGATTAATGAATAATCAGTCGGATTAATGAATAATCAGATGGATTAATGAATAATCAGCCGGATTAATGAATGATCAGTGGGATTAATGAATAATCAGCCGGATTAATGAATGATCAGTGGGATTAATGACTGACCAATTGGATTAATGAATAATCAGTCGGATTAATGAATAATCAGATGGATTAATGAATAATCAGTCCGACTAATCCATAATCAGTGGGATTATTGTATGATCAGTCTCAGATTGATAAATTATAGAATTATTCTAAGCTATTTGAAATAATTTCCAGGATCAATTTTACATTTTGACAGAAAATGATCATCCTATTGTTGCTCATAGAGGAAAGCTTTTGATGTAATCTCTGAATTATAGTATAGTAAGTTATTTAGAGCAACATTTGATAGATTAAGTACTAGGACTAAAAGTGAAGCAATAAATCAGGAGAAAATTATGTTTTTGTTGTTTTTAGTTATTTAAAGCACCACCTTCTAAAAAGCAGAGCTGCTTTCTTTAATGTTGGATCAGATGTTTCCTCTCAGCAGGTGAGGAAACCTGAATAAATCCAGAAAATGTCTCCATCACAGCTCTTCACTGCTGCTATTAGGACTAACCTGGATGTGTTTCATTGGATCAGAACCAAAGCAAAGGTCCGGTCTCCTCCTACTCGTCAGTCTTTGGGTTGTTCTGAGTTCTTCTCCCATCAGGAGCTTTGCTGCTTCTCTTCTGTCTCTCCGCTCTCCTCTGCCATACCTGCCTCCATCTGATGGCTCTTTTCCACCAGCTGAATGTGGTGAAATGTGTTGAAGAACTTCTTGATGGAGCTTTAGATGCTCTGCTTTCTCCTGTCAGAAGGCTTCTTCTCCATTAAGCTGCTCTGTTTTCTTTTTCTCTATCAAAGCCAAAATATGAAGTGATGCTTCATTTTCCTTTGATCTGATGATGATAATCAGTCTTTATGCAAAACAATGAAAGCTTTATTTTTATATACCTGGAGATCCTGTTCTTCAGCATGTTCCTCTCTGAGGATCATCTGACCAAGAGTTTAACCTCTGAAGCTTCTCCATCCAGTGATGGGAACACTGGGTAAAGCTGGTCCAATGATGGGAACACTGGGTGAAGCAGGTCCAATGATGGGAACACTGGGTGAAGCTGATGCAGTGATGGGAACACTGGGTGAAGCTGATGCAGTGATGGGAACACTGGGTGAAGCTGGTCCAATGATGGGAACACTGGGTGAAGCTGATGCAGTGATGGGAACACTGGGTGAAGCTGGTGCAGTGATGGGAACACTGGGTGAAGCTGATGCAGTGATGGGAACACTGGGTGAAGCTGATGCAGTGATGGGAACACTGGGTGAAGCTGGTCCAGTGATGGGAACACTGAGTGAAGCTGGTCCAGTGATGGGAACACTGGGTGAAGCTGGTCCAGTGATGGGAACACTGGGTGAAGCTGATGCAGTGATGGGAACACTGGGTGAAGCTGGTCCAATGATGGGAACACTGGGTGAAGCTGATGCAGTGATGGGAACACTGGGTGAAGCTGATGCAGTGATGGGAACACTGGGTGAAGCTGATGCAGTGATGGGAACACTGGGTGAAGCTGGTCCAGTGATGGGAACACTGGGTGAAGCTGGTGCAGTGATGGGGACACTGGGTGAAGCTCATGCCATAATGGGAACACTGGGTGAAGCTGGTCCAATGATGGGAACACTGGGTGAAGCTGGTCCAATGATGGAAACACTGGGTGAAGCTTGTCCAGTGATGGGAACACTGGGTGAAGCTGGTGCAGTGATGGGGACACTGGGTGAAGCTCATGCCATAATGGGAACACTGGGTAAAGCTGGTCCAATGATGGGAACACTGGGTGAAGCAGGTCCAATGATGGGAACACTGGGTGAAGCTGATGCAGTGATGGGAACACTGGGTGAAGCTGATGCAGTGATGGGAACACTGGGTGAAGCTGGTCCAATGATGGGAACACTGGGTGAAGCTGATGCAGTGATGGGAACACTGGGTGAAGCTGGTGCAGTGATGGGAACACTGGGTGAAGCTGGTCCAGTGATGGGAACACTGAGTGAAGCTGGTCCAGTGATGGGAACACTGGGTGAAGCTGGTCCAGTGATGGGAACACTGGGTGAAGCTGATGCAGTGATGGGAACACTGGGTGAAGCTGGTCCAATGATGGGAACACTGGGTGAAGCTGATGCAGTGATGGGAACACTGGGTGAAGCTGATGCAGTGATGGGAACACTGGGTGAAGCTGATGCAGTGATGGGAACACTGGGTGAAGCTGGTCCAGTGATGGGAACACTGGGTGAAGCTGGTGCAGTGATGGGGACACTGGGTGAAGCTCATGCCATAATGGGAACACTGGGTGAAGCTGGTCCAATGATGGGAACACTGGGTGAAGCTGGTCCAATGATGGAAACACTGGGTGAAGCTTGTCCAGTGATGGGAACACTGGGTGAAGCTGATGCAGTGATGGGAACACTGGGTAAAGCTGGTCCAATGATGGGAACACTGGGTGAAGCTGGTCCAATGATGGGAACACTGGGTGAAGCTGATGCAGTGATGGGAACACTGGGTGAAGCTGGTGCAGTGATGGGAACACTGGGTGAAGCTGATGCCATAATGGGAACACTGGGTGAAGCTGGTCCAATGATGGGAACACTGGGTGAAGCTGATGCAGTGATGGGAACACTGGGTGAAGCTGATGCAGTGATGGGAACACTGGGTGAAGCTGATGCAGTGATGGGAACACTGGGTGAAGCTGGTCCAGTGATGGGAACACTGGGTGAAGCTGGTGCAGTGATGGGGACACTGGGTGAAGCTGATGCCATAATGGGAACACTGGGTGAAGCTGGTCCAATGATGGGAACACTGGGTGAAGCTGGTCCAATGATGGAAACACTGGGTGAAGCTTGTCCAGTGATGGGAACACTGGGTGAAGCTGATGCAGTGATGGGAACACTGGGTGAAGCTGGTCCAGTGATGGGAACACTGGGTGAAGCTGGTGCAGTGATGGGAACACTGGGTGAAGCTGATGCCATAATGGGAACACTGGGTGAAGCTGGTCCAATGATGGGAACACTGGGTGAAGCTGATGCAGTGATGGGAACACTGGGTGAAGCTGATGCAGTGATGGGAACACTGGGTGAAGCTGGTCCAGTGATGGGAACACTGGGTGAAGCTGGTGCAGTGATGGGGACACTGGGTGAAGCTGATGCCATAATGGGAACACTGGGTGAAGCTGGTCCAATGATGGGAACACTGGGTGAAGCTGATGCAGTGATGGGAACACTGGGTGAAGCTGGTCCAGTGATGGGAACACTGGGTGAAGCTGATGCAGTGATGGGAACACTGGGTGAAGCTGATGCAGTGATGGGAACACTGGGTGAAGCTGGCCCAATGATGGGAACACTGGGTGAAGCTGATGCAGTGATGGGAACACTGGGTGAAGCTGGTCCAGTGATGGGAACACTGGACGAAGCTGATGCAGTGATGGGAACACTGGGTGAAGCTGATGCAGTGATGGGGACACTGGGTGAAGCTGGTCCAATGATGGGAACACTGGGTGAAGCTGATGCAGTGATGGGAACACTGGGTGAAGCTGATGCAGTGACGGGAACACTGGGTGAAGCTGATGCAGTGATGGGAACACTGGGTGAAGCTGATGCAGTGATGGGAACACTGGGTGAAGCTGGTCCAATGATGGGAACACTGGGTGAAGCTGATGCAGTGATGGGAACACTGGGTGAAGCTGATGCAGTGACGGGAACACTGGGTGAAGCTGATGCAGTGATGGGAACACTGGGTGAAGCTGGTCCAGTGATGGGAACACTGGGTGAAGCTGGTGCAGTGATGGGGACACTGGGTGAAGCTCATGCCATAATGGGAACACTGGGTGAAGCTGGTCCAATGATGGGAACACTGGGTGAAGCTGGTCCAATGATGGAAACACTGGGTGAAGCTTGTCCAGTGATGGGAACACTGGGTGAAGCTGATGCAGTGATGGGAACACTGGGTAAAGCTGGTCCAATGATGGGAACACTGGGTGAAGCTGGTCCAATGATGGGAACACTGGGTGAAGCTGATGCAGTGATGGGAACACTGGGTGAAGCTGGTGCAGTGATGGGAACACTGGGTGAAGCTGATGCCATAATGGGAACACTGGGTGAAGCTGGTCCAATGATGGGAACACTGGGTGAAGCTGATGCAGTGATGGGAACACTGGGTGAAGCTGATGCAGTGATGGGAACACTGGGTGAAGCTGATGCAGTGATGGGAACACTGGGTGAAGCTGGTCCAGTGATGGGAACACTGGGTGAAGCTGGTGCAGTGATGGGGACACTGGGTGAAGCTGATGCCATAATGGGAACACTGGGTGAAGCTGGTCCAATGATGGAAACACTGGGTGAAGCTTGTCCAGTGATGGGAACACTGGGTGAAGCTGATGCAGTGATGGGAACACTGGGTGAAGCTGGTCCAGTGATGGGAACACTGGGTGAAGCTGGTGCAGTGATGGGAACACTGGGTGAAGCTGATGCCATAATGGGAACACTGGGTGAAGCTGGTCCAATGATGGGAACACTGGGTGAAGCTGATGCAGTGATGGGAACACTGGGTGAAGCTGGTCCAATGATGGGAACACTGGGTGAAGCTGATGCAGTGATGGGAACACTGGGTGAAGCTGATGCAGTGATGGGAACACTGGGTGAAGCTGATGCAGTGATGGGAACACTGGGTGAAGCTGGTCCAGTGATGGGAACACTGGGTGAAGCTGGTGCAGTGATGGGGACACTGGGTGAAGCTCATGCCATAATGGGAACACTGGGTGAAGCTGGTCCAATGATGGGAACACTGGGTGAAGCTGGTCCAATGATGGAAACACTGGGTGAAGCTTGTCCAGTGATGGGAACACTGGGTGAAGCTGGTGCAGTGATGGGGACACTGGGTGAAGCTCATGCCATAATGGGAACACTGGGTAAAGCTGGTCCAATGATGGGAACACTGGGTGAAGCAGGTCCAATGATGGGAACACTGGGTGAAGCTGATGCAGTGATGGGAACACTGGGTGAAGCTGATGCAGTGATGGGAACACTGGGTGAAGCTGGTCCAATGATGGGAACACTGGGTGAAGCTGATGCAGTGATGGGAACACTGGGTGAAGCTGGTGCAGTGATGGGAACACTGGGTGAAGCTGGTCCAGTGATGGGAACACTGAGTGAAGCTGGTCCAGTGATGGGAACACTGGGTGAAGCTGGTCCAGTGATGGGAACACTGGGTGAAGCTGATGCAGTGATGGGAACACTGGGTGAAGCTGGTCCAATGATGGGAACACTGGGTGAAGCTGATGCAGTGATGGGAACACTGGGTGAAGCTGATGCAGTGATGGGAACACTGGGTGAAGCTGATGCAGTGATGGGAACACTGGGTGAAGCTGGTCCAGTGATGGGAACACTGGGTGAAGCTGGTGCAGTGATGGGGACACTGGGTGAAGCTCATGCAGTGATGGGGACACTGGGTGAAGCTGGTCCAATGATGGGAACACTGGGTGAAGCTGATGCAGTGATGGGAACACTGGGTGAAGCTGATGCAGTGACGGGAACACTGGGTGAAGCTGATGCAGTGATGGGAACACTGGGTGAAGCTGATGCAGTGATGGGAACACTGGGTGAAGCTGGTCCAATGATGGGAACACTGGGTGAAGCTGATGCAGTGATGGGAACACTGGGTGAAGCTGATGCAGTGACGGGAACACTGGGTGAAGCTGATGCAGTGATGGGAACACTGGGTGAAGCTGGTCCAGTGATGGGAACACTGGGTGAAGCTGGTGCAGTGATGGGGACACTGGGTGAAGCTCATGCCATAATGGGAACACTGGGTGAAGCTGGTCCAATGATGGGAACACTGGGTGAAGCTGGTCCAATGATGGAAACACTGGGTGAAGCTTGTCCAGTGATGGGAACACTGGGTGAAGCTGATGCAGTGATGGGAACACTGGGTAAAGCTGGTCCAATGATGGGAACACTGGGTGAAGCTGGTCCAATGATGGGAACACTGGGTGAAGCTGATGCAGTGATGGGAACACTGGGTGAAGCTGGTGCAGTTATGGGAACACTGGGTGAAGCTGATGCCATAATGGGAACACTGGGTGAAGCTGGTCCAATGATGGGAACACTGGGTGAAGCTGATGCAGTGATGGGAACACTGGGTGAAGCTGATGCAGTGATGGGAACACTGGGTGAAGCTGATGCAGTGATGGGAACACTGGGTGAAGCTGGTCCAGTGATGGGAACACTGGGTGAAGCTGGTGCAGTGATGGGGACACTGGGTGAAGCTGATGCCATAATGGGAACACTGGGTGAAGCTGGTCCAATGATGGGAACACTGGGTGAAGCTGGTCCAATGATGGAAACACTGGGTGAAGCTTGTCCAGTGATGGGAACACTGGGTGAAGCTGATGCAGTGATGGGAACACTGGGTGAAGCTGGTCCAGTGATGGGAACACTGGGTGAAGCTGGTGCAGTGATGGGAACACTGGGTGAAGCTGATGCCATAATGGGAACACTGAGTGAAGCTGGTCCAATGATGGGAACACTGGGTGAAGCTGATGCAGTGATGGGAACACTGGGTGAAGCTGATGCAGTGATGGGAACACTGGGTGAAGCTGGTCCAGTGATGGGAACACTGGGTGAAGCTGGTGCAGTGATGGGGACACTGGGTGAAGCTGATGCCATAATGGGAACACTGGGTGAAGCTGGTCCAATGATGGGAACACTGGGTGAAGCTGATGCAGTGATGGGAACACTGGGTGAAGCTGGTCCAGTGATGGGAACACTGGGTGAAGCTGATGCAGTGATGGGAACACTGGGTGAAGCTGATGCAGTGATGGGAACACTGGGTGAAGCTGGCCCAATGATGGGAACACTGGGTGAAGCTGATGCAGTGATGGGAACACTGGGTGAAGCTGGTCCAGTGATGGGAACACTGGACGAAGCTGATGCAGTGATGGGAACACTGGGTGAAGCTGATGCAGTGATGGGAACACTGGGTGAAGCTGATGCAGTGATGGGGACACTGGGTGAAGCTGATGCAGTGATGGGAACACTGGGTGAAGCTGGTCCAATGATGGGAACACTGGGTGAAGCTGGTGCAGTGATGGGAACACTGGGTGAAGCTGATGCCATAATGGGAACACTGGGTGAAGCTGGTCCAATGATGGGAACACTGGGTGAAGCTGATGCAGTGATGGGAACACTGGGTGAAGCTGGTCCAGTGATGGGAACACTGGGTGAAGCTGATGCAGTGATGGGAACACTGGGTGAAGCTGGTCCAGTGATGGGAACACTGGGTGAAGCTGATGCAGTGATGGGAACACTGGGTGAAGCTGGTCCAGTGATGGGAACACTGGGTGAAGCTGATGCCATAATGGGAACACTGGGTGAAGCTGATGCAGTGATGGGAACACTGGGTGAAGCTGGTCCAATGATGGGAACACTGGGTGAAGCTGATGCAGTGATGGGAACACTGGGTGAAGCTGGTCCAGTGATGGGAACACTGGGTGAAGCTGATGCCATAATGGGAACACTGGGTGAAGCTGATGCAGTGATGGGAACACTGGGTGAAGCTGGTCCAATGATGGGAACACTGGGTGAAGCTGATGCCATAATGGGAACACTGGGTGAAGCTGGTCCAATGATGGGAACACTGGGTGAAGCTGATGCAGTGATGGGAACACTGGGTGAAGCTGGTCCAGTGATGGGAACACTGGGTGAAGCTGATGCCATAATGGGAACACTGGGTGAAGCTGGTCCAGTGATGGGAACACTGGGTGAAGCTGATGCAGTGATGGGAACACTGGGTGAAGCTGGTCCAGTGATGGGAACACTGGGTGAAGCTGATGCCATAATGGGAACACTGGGTGAAGCTGATGCCATAATGGGAACACTGGGTGAAGCTGATGCAGTGATGGGAACACTGGGTGAAGCTGATGCCATAATGGGAACACTGGGTGAAGCTGATGCAGTGATGGGAACACTGGGTGAAGCTGGTCCAATGATGGGAACACTGGGTGAAGCTGGTCCAATGATGGGAACACTGGGTGAAGCTGATGCAGTGATGGGAACACTGGGTGAAGCTGATGCAGTGATGGGGACACTGGGTGAAGCTGATGCAGTGATGGGAACACTGGGTGAAGCTGGTCCAGTGATGGGAACACTGGGTGAAGCTGGTCCAGTGATGGGAACACTGGGTGAAGCTGATGCAGTGATGGGAACACTGGGTGAAGCTGATGCAGTGATGGGAACACTGGGTGAAGCTGGTCCAATGATGGGAACACTGGGTGAAGCTGGTGCAGTGATGGGAACACTGGGTGAAGCTGATGCAGTGATGGGGACACTGGATGAAGCTGATGCAGTGATGGGAACACTGGGTGAAGCTTGTCCAGTAATGGGAACACTGGGTGAAGCTTGTCCAGTGATGGGAACACTGGGTGAAGCTGATGCAGTGATGGGAACACTGGGTGAAGCTGATGCAGTGATGGGAACACTGGGTGAAGCTGATGCAGTGATGGGAACACTGGGTGAAGCTGATGCAGTGATGGGGACACTGGATGAAGCTGATGCAGTGATGGGAACACTGGGTGAAGCTTGTCCAGTAATGGGAACACTGGGTGAAGCTTGTCCAGTGATGGGAACACTGGGTGAAGCTTGTCCAGTGATGGGAACACTGGGTGAAGCTGATGCAGTGATGGGAACACTGGGTGAAGCTGATGCAGTGATGGGAACACTGGGTGAAGCTGGTCCAATGATGGGAACACTGGGTGAAGCTGGTCCAGTGATGGGAACACTGGGTGAAGCTGGTCCAATGATGGGAACACTGGGTGAAGCTGATGCAGTGATGGGAACACTGGGTGAAGCTGATGCAGTGATGGGAACACTGGGTGAAGCTGGTCCAGTGATGGGAACACTGGGTGAAGCTGGTCCAATGATGGGAACACTGGGTGAAGCTGGTCCAGTGATGGGAACACTGGGTGAAGCTGGTCCAATGATGGGAACACTGGGTGAAGCTGATGCAGTGATGGGAACACTGGTTGAATCTGGTCCAGTGATGGGAACACTGGGTGAAGCTGGTCCAGTGATGGGAACACTGGGTGAAGCTGATGCAGTGATGGGAACACTGGGTGAAGCTGGTGCAGTGATGGGGACACTGGGTGAAGCTGGTGCAGTGATGGGAACACTGGGTGAAGCTGATGCCATTATGGGAACACTGGGTGAAGCTGGTCCAATGATGGGAACACTGGGTGAAGCTGATGCAGTGATGGGAACACTGGGTGAAGCTGATGCAGTGATGGGGACACTGGGTGAAGCTGATGCAGTGATGGGGACACTGGGTGAAGCTGATGCAGTGATGGGGACACTGGGTGAAGCTGGTCCAGTGATGGGAACACTAGGTGAAGCTGGTCCAGTGATGGGAACACTAGGTGAAGCTGGTCCAGTGATGGGAACACTGGGTGAAGCTGGTCCAATGATGCGGACACTGGGTGAAGCTGATGCAGTGATGGGAACACTGGGTGAAGCTGGTCCAGTTATGGGAACACTGGGTGAAGCTGATGCAGTGATGGGGACACTGGGTGAAGCTGATGCAGTGATGGGAACACTGGGTGAAGCTGATGGGATGCTGCTGGTTAAATGTATTTTATTTCCGGACAGATTAATTGGAGCCACTGGAGTCAAACTAAAAGTTTTATCAGAATCTTTTGTTTTTATCTAAATCAGTTCATTCCCATTTAAAATATTTTGTATTAGTGGATTATTTCTGATGTTAGAAATGTGTTAGTATTTAATTAGGAGCAGGGTTAAACGTTCATAAACTAAAATATGTTCTTAGCAGAATTAACGTGAAGTTCAAACATTCATATCATGAAAAAATAAAAGGTTTTGGCTTTTCTAAGAACCGAAAAATGCCAGTGAAGCTTTAGAAAGATCTGCCTTTATTCCTCTGAAATCATCAAGGAGGGAAAATGGTTTCAAATAAAAATCTTTTCTGGAACCTTTTTAAGTTTAATTCCTTCCCTGCAGCCAAAAATAACCAACACATTTTTACAGGGTAAGAAAATCCAATTTACAGAAAATGGATCCATTCAAATTCATCTTTATAAATTTAGGAGGTAAAAAGTTCAAACGGTTCATTTTTTAAAATCATCTGAACCCATCTGGAAACTGGTTTTTGATCATAAAGACAACAAATCTATAAAATCTAATAAATCAACATGAGCCGATCATTGAAGTGAAGAGGCTCCGCCCACAAAACCCGCTTTGGAAACACATCAGTCCACCGATGGTTTCCATTTATAAACAGGAACATTTTAACAGGCTATAAAATGTTTAAAAACGAAAAATCAAACGGATGGAATCAGAAGGATTAATAATAGAATTATTGATATCAAAGAGACATTTACCAGTAAAAAACAAAAAGGTCTCAATAGATTTACAGACATTTTCCAACAAAGTGAATAAACTGTAAATTACATTCAAACATGAGAAAATAAATGAGCAATTAAAGATTTATTTTGTTTGTTTTTTTTTTTTGTCTGGGATGAAAGTGCAAATGTAGAGGAGCGGAAAACACTGCGTTTATATTACAAAGAGCTATTTACAGAAATATACACAAATACAAAAAAATAACAGCAATTTAACAGCTTTAGAGAATAACAACAATAAAAATAACAACAACAATAATAATAATAGCAATAAAAATAACAATAGCAATAATAATAATAATAGCAATAATAATAATAATAATAATAATAATAGCAATAATAATAATAATATCAATAATAATAATAATAGTAGCAATAATAATAATAATAGCAATAATAATAGCAATAATAATAATAATAATAGCAATAATAATAATAATAATAACAATAATAATAGCAATAATAATAATAATAATAATAGCAATAATAATAATAATAGCAATAATAATAATAATAATAATAGCAATAATAATAATAATCTCACACTGCCTCGGCAGGAGGAATCTTCCACAGCTGCTCCTA
Source organism: Cyprinodon diabolis (assembly GCA_030533445.1). Taxonomy (NCBI): domain Eukaryota; kingdom Metazoa; phylum Chordata; class Actinopteri; order Cyprinodontiformes; family Cyprinodontidae; genus Cyprinodon; species Cyprinodon diabolis. Next base: position 46,026,385 of record CM060072.1, on the reverse strand, counting down.
TAGTAGATGGTCTGAGGAGCAAATGTCGTCCTCGATGTCCACCTCGTCGTCATCGTCGTTGTCCTCCAGGAGGAAGGAGTCCTCCTCCAGGCCGGGCCTCCTCTGCTCCTCTGCGCTCTTGTCGTTCAGCTCGCTCTCCCCGCTGGAGTTGTCTGCGCAGCGCTCCATCTCTGCGGGAGTTTTCCGCTCATCCTGCGCCTTCCGCAGCTGCTTCTTGTGCTTCATGCGCCGATTCTGGAACCAGGTTTTCACCTGAGAACGAGGCGGACAGAGATAAACTCTGCCCGGATCCCAAAGCAATAAAAACTACCCAAAAAATAACAACATAATAGGAAACTAAGACAATAGAAATAAAATAAAAAGATTCCAGCAGCTATATAAATATACCCCTGTCTTCATTAACTCGTTATTATATTATATCCTATTATTACAACATATCATTATATCATATAATGTTATTTTATTAATTTATATAATGTGTATTTTTGCGTCCTTTTTATTGCTCTCAGAGATTTTAGCGCTTAAATGATTTTCATTTATTTCTGTTTTCCTCAGCAATATTTTCGCTTTTGTCGATCAGCTAAAAAACATCGAGGTCAGATAAAATAAACCTTCAATTTTGTAAAATGACTAAATAGATTTTATTGTCTAAATAGATAATTTTATCTGAGAATTGATGATTTCTCTCTAATCGAATTAAAAATAAGGAAAAATATATAAAACCTTAAGTTGGATCAGAAACTGGCCAACCTGCTGTTTTAGTTTATTTAAGTTTTATTTTGGGACTCCAGAGATAATACAGATAATTGATGATACAGATAAATAATAATACAGCTAAATAATAATACTGATAATTAATAATACAGATAAAGCAGCTGTAAATGCGCTCTTTCTGGGCGCGCGCGCCTCTGCCTGTCCTGCCGCGTGGCCCCCACCTGTGTCTCGGAGAGGCTGAGCGCCGTGGCCAGCTCCACTCTCTCCGGCGTGGAAAGGTACCGCTGGATCTCGAAGCGCTTCTCCAGGCCGGACAGCTGAGAGTCGGAGAAGACGGTTCGGGCCTTCCGCCGCCGGCAGTGTTTCCCCGGCAGCTCCGCGTGATGCTGGAAGAGCGCCGGCATCTGCATCCCTTTGGACCCATGAAGGTCAGAGAGAAACACGGACCCCAGTGAAGGAAACATAGAACATCAAACATAGAAGTTAATAAAAAAAAGAAAAGATCCTTTCTGAGGAAAAACCGGAACTGCTTGAAGTTTCTGAGAATAAAACAAACAATCAGAGAAAAACTCTAAAAAGTGTATCAACTTCTGGTCAGAAGATCAAAGGAATGGGATTTTTTTTTTAGTTTTTAGGATAATTTTAGTTTTTAGTTTGTTTTTAGTTTTCAGGATAATTTTAGTTTTAAGGATGTTTTTAGGATGAAGCGCAGGCTGAATAAAATCACATCGAAAAAATAATTCCTTTCATTTCTATCTAATAATTTTACAGCACATTGATATTTAAAATTTCAACCAGAATCTCTGCAGTAAAAACATTTTATGTGAAGTTAATAAAAATAGTGCTCACCAGGTGTGAAAAAGTACTGGTGATGCTCCGGCTTGTGCAGAGGGTGCGGAGCCAGGATCGGGGTGGGGATCAGAGGGTATCCATACTCCAGGAGGGGCATCCTGGAAGCCAGGGAGCCGCAGAAAGGCGCGGGCATCACCTCTCTCAGCGGCTTAGGTTTATGCAGCAGGATGTCCTCAATGAAAAACGACGTGGACCTCTGCGTGGGCGCCGCGGACGCATAGTTCCCACTCATGGTGATGCAGTTTTCCTGCTTCTCCGTCTGTCCCCTGGTAGATGAAAGCAGTGGTGCCGCCGGGCATCACTGGGCTGAAGGTAAGGGGGTGGGGGGGTGGATTGGTCCGGCAGCCAATCAGAATGCTGGATGACTGAGAGGGCCGCGTGAAGGACAGGCCCTGCGCTCTGATTGGTTCAGACGGATTCAAAGCCATGAGAAGGAAACGAGATTTAGAAGAAGCAGCGCACCTGTGGACACACACAGCCTCAGGCCGCAGGAGCCTGACTGGCCCCAGGGCACCCAGGCCTTCCAGCTCACAACTCTGGTGCTCCATGAAGCACAGTGTCCTCCAGATGCCAGAGGAGCTCAAGCTTCTGGACAAACAGCCTTTCTAAAATGTCCCTACCCTGTTCCCTGGTAGTTCTGCAGGGGCCCTCACAGGGGAGAATTGGGGGCCCTCACAGGAGGACCAGGCCCCTCAGAGGAGGACCAGGCCCCATCAGAGGAGAACCAGGGCCCCTCACAGGAGGACCAGAGCCCCTAACAGGAGGACCAGGGCCACTAACAGGAGGACCAGGGCCCTCACAGGAGGACCAGAGCCCCTAACAGGAGGACCAGGGCCACTAACAGGAGGACCAGGGCCCTCAGAGGAGGACCAGGGCCACTAACAGGAGGACCAGGGCCCTCGGAGAAGGACCAGGGCCACTAACAGGAGGACCAGGGCCCTCACAGGAGGACCAGGCCCCTCAGAGGAGGACCAGGCCCCATCAGAGGAGAACCAGGGCCCCTCACAGGAGGACCAGAGCCCCTAACAGGAGGACCAGGGCCACTAACAGGAGGACCAGGGCCCTCAGAGGAGGACCAGGGCCACTAACAGGAGGACCAGGGCCACTAACAGGAGGACCAGGGCCCTCACAGGAGGACCAGAGCCCCTAACAGGAGGACCAGGGCCACTAACAGGAGGACCAGGGCCCCTAACAGGAGGACCAGGGCCCTCACAGGAGGACCAGAGCCCCTAACAGGAGGACCAGGGCCACTAACAGGAGGACCAGGGCCCTCAGAGGAGGACCAGGGCCACTAACAGGAGGACCAGGGCCCTCAGAGGAGGACCAGGGCCACTAACAGGAGGACCAGGGCCCTCGGAGAAGGACAAGGCCCCTCAGAGGAGGACCAGGGTCCCTCAGAAGAGGACCAGGGGCCCTCAGAGGAGGATCAGGGTCCCTCAGAAGAGGACCAGGCCCCTAAGAGGAGGACCAGGGTCCCTCAGAAGAGGACCAGGGGCCCTCAGAGGAGGATCAGGGTCCCTAAGAAGAGGACCAGGCCCCTAAGAGGAGGACCAGGGTCCCTCAGAAGAGGACCAGGGGCCCTCAGAGGAGGATCAGGGTCCCTCAGAAGAGGACCAGGCCCCTAAGAGGAGGACCAGGGTCCCTCAGAAGAGGACCAGGGGCCCTCAGAGGAGGATCAGGGTCCCTCAGAAGAGGACCAGGCCCCTAAGAGGAGGACCAGGGTCCCTCAGAAGAGGACCAGGGGCCCTCAGAGGACGGCCAGGGCCCATCAGAGGAGGACCAGGGGCCACAGGTCTGTCAAGTCGGTCCAGATTGGCTGTAATCATCAGTATTAAAATCTGGGCGAGTCGCTGCTTCTGCTCCCTAATTTGCTGATCCGCTGTTTTCATCACATTTCCAATCAGTCCACTTAACGCCAAAGGAGGAGAGCTGCACGCTTATCAGGCAACTAGGAGGAGCACAAGTCGAATCCCTGGACTGGAGGAGCAGGTTGGAGGAGATGAACAGGAGAAACATCTCAGAGATTAAAGCAAAATTCCACCTTTTTAGTCACTTTCAGGCAACAAGCAAAAAATAATGCCTCTAATAGAGCCTCTGACCTCCGGCCACCCCCAGCCCCCCAGCTTTAGATTGATGTAGTGATCTAAATGGAACCCACCCGTCCCAGTCCCCCCCAGCACCCCCCCGCCCCCCACATCACCATGACAGACTGCATGATTACTGCTGAGAAGATCATTTATTCTGTATTAATAATCATTTATTAATAAAGAGACTCTGACTAAAATACAATCAAATTCAATTCAATTATTATCAATTAGAATTATTGATTGTTAATTTTCACTTAATTTCAACAAAACAGCCTTAAAATGAACATAAAGTTATATTTTATCTTCAATTCACTGATGATGTTCAGATTTATTTTTATTTCTTCTTTTCTTCTAATCTGGAGTAACAAGAAAAACATGAACATTTCTGCTTTTTCAACAAAGATAGAAAAGTTCTGTTTTAACAGGAATCTAGTAAAATTATTCTTTCATTTCTGACCTCCTGCACAAACTTAACTCTGGATGTTTTAAACACCAATAAAAAGAAAATAGCTCCATTTTATAATAAAGCCAAATGGTCACTTGAAGACCAGAGGAGCCTGACATGTGAACCACCTGCTCCCATTCTAGGTTGGACAGCTCTAGGAGCCAGCAGTAAACCTGCAGGCTAAGAGTTCTACCATTACCATTTTTTATTTCCCTAAATATCAACCGTCCATCTTCTGCCATCAGGGTGATGGGGCGCTCTGGGTGAGCGGCGGGGTTCACCCTGGGCGGGTCACCAGTCCATCACAGACAGTTCTAGAAATTCTAGAGATATAATCAGAACTTCTGGATTCAGAGGATCCCGATCCAGATCACAAAGAGCTGCATGGAGAAACATCCTATCTCTGCAATCTGTAAACTTTTCATCAAAACCAACTCCAGTATTTTGGATCACATCCTTCCTTTAAACATAAAATGATGATAATATTTATAATAAGAGATCAAAGTTGAAATAAATATATCATGTGAACCTGATGAATGATGTCATCAGCCAAGCTTATTAACATGGAGATGAAGAATATCCAGGAGTTTGATCATTCAGCCCTAGACAGCAAATCTAACCTCTAACAGGACAAGCAAATGCATTCACAGATGTATGGTGGCCCACAGGGCCAAACACACTGCAGTGAATGTAAAACAGTCTGCAAAATGTGACAAACGCATAGAACACATTCTTGGCTAGGAAAAGCGAGCAGATGGGTTCCACACCACTAGGGGGCGATGTTCATAATTTGAAATGATGGCCAGAGCTGTGAATGCTGAGTTTAGCTGGGCACATTTATTCATAAGCGCAGTTCAAAGACAATTCAAAGTTATTGAAATGACTGAAACAATAAAAGCAGACTTTACTCGCTCAGATCCTCAATATGATTATTTGATCCAGACTGTATCAGTGTGGCTCTACTGCTACCAGCCAACAGCTCCCCTGCTACCCACCCAACGGCTCCAGTGCTACCAGCTAGCGGCTCCCCTCCTACCCACCCAACGGCTCCAGTGCTACCAGCTAGCGGCTCCCCTCCTACCCACCCAATGGCTCCAGTGCTACCAGCTAGCGGCTCCCCTCCTACCCACCCAATGGCTCCAGTGCTACCAGCTAGCGGCTCCCCTCCTACCCACCCAATGGCTCCAGTGCTACCAGCTAGCGGCTCCCCTCCTACCCACCCAATGGCTCCAGTGCTACCAGCTAGCGGCTCCCCTCCTACCCACCCAACGGCTCCAGTGCTACCAGCAAGCAGCTCCCCCGCTACCCACCCAACGGCTCCAGTGCTACCCACCCAACGGCCAGATGGATGGAGTGGCCAGATTGTGTCCTATAAGCTGTTGCCATGGAAACAGTTGGGAGGATGCTCCCTACACCTGCCCCCTCCACCCATCAGGCACCTGCATGCATACTGCTGGTAGAGAGCGCGGCCTAAGGATCAGTAATTGCATTGCAATGAACAGATTATTTGTGCTGCTTGAGGAAGGGGGTGTTGACCTGGCTGTTGTGCACACTCAGACACACTTTGATGCTTCATCACACTGTTGCTCATTGTTCTACCTGATGTTGCAGCAGCTCAGCAATTCTCATGGCTTAATTTTCTTATTTTGGTTGTTGTGTTGGTGGGGGGTAGATTGGATGCATCTTGTTGTGTCTGAGGCAGGAACAGGTTGCGTTCTCAAGAGCTTTGTATATTTGTTGAAGTGCTTTGTATCTGCGCTGGATAACATTTTCCTCGGAGCGAGTTTCAAATGATCTCTCAGTTCAAACCAAGACACTTCAAAGCCTCTGATCTCAACAGGAAAGTATTTCCTGGATCTCAGACCGTTTGCTGTCTGGAACTTTGAATCATCTGAGGATCAATCAGCTTCTGAGACACATTTTATGAAGATGCAAATGGATTCAACCTCATGTTTTTAGGATTTACTTCAACTCCTGCACCAAAATCTCTGACTCTCTTTGCAAGAACGGATCATCATCTCGTCCCATGACCTTATTTGGTCATAACCAGCCGTGAAGCCGGTTGACTATGAAGGCCAATTGTTTCTCCCATCATTGGTTGAGTTCAGCTCTGAATGTCACCCCCCTCCCTGATCCATCCATCATCCATCCATCCATCCATCATCCATCCATCCATCATCCATCCATCCATCAATCCATCATCCATCCATCCATCCATCCATCATCCATCCATCATCCATCCATCCATCATCCATCCATCCATCCATCCATCCATCATCCATCCATCCATCATCCATCCATCCATCAATCCATCATCCATCCATCCATCCATCCATCATCCATCCATCATCCATCCATCCATCATCCATCCATCCATCAATCCATCCATCATCCATCCATCAATCCATCAGTCCATCCATCATCCATCCATCCATCCATCCATCCATCCATCATCCATCCATCCGTCCATCATCCATCCATCAGTCCATCCATCATCCATCCATCTATCCATCCATCCATCATCCATCCATCAATCCATCAGTCCATCCATCATCCATCCATCAATCCATCAGTCCATCCATCATCCATCCATCAATCCATCATCCATCCATCCATCATCCATCCATCCATCCATCCATCATCCATCCATCAATCCATCAGTCCATCCATCATCCATCCATCCATCCATCCATCCATCCATCCATCATCCATCCATCCATCCATCCATCAATCCATCCATCATCCATCCATCAATCCATCAGTCCATCCATCCATATCCATCCATCCATCCATCCATCCATCCATCCATCCATCCATCATCCATCCATCAATCCATCAGTCCATCCATCATCCATCCATCCATCCATCCATCCATCCATCCATCATCCATCCATCCATCCATCATCCATCCATCCATCCATCATCCATCCATCAATCCATCCATCATCCATCCATCCATCCATCCATCCATCCATCCATCCATCATCCATCCATCCATCCATCCATCCATCCATCCATCCATCCATCATCCATCCATCCATCCACCCATCCATCCATCATCCATCCATCGATCCATCAGTCCATCCATCATCCATCCATCCATCCATCCACCCATCCATCCATCCATCCATCCATCCACCCATCCATCCATCCATCCATCCATCCACCCATCCATCCATCCATCCATCCATCCATCCATCCATCCATCATCCATCCATCAATCCATCAGTTCATCCATCATCCATCCATCCATCCACCCATCCATCCATCCATCCATCCATCATCCATCCATCAGTCCATCCATCATCCATCCATCCATTAATCATCCATCCATCCATTAATCATCCATCCATCACCCATCCATCCATCCATCCATCCATCCATCCATCCATCCATCCATCCATCTATCCATTAATCATCCATCCATCTATCCATCATCCATCCATCAATCCATCAGTCATCCATCATCCATCCATCCATTAATCATCCATCCATCCATCCATCCATCCATCCATCATCCA